>RJWJ010002054.1:0-34778 GCA_004363605.1 Indri indri | reverse complement strand
ACCACGGCACTCGCCCCAGGCAAGAGAGTGAGACTCTGTCTCAAAAAAAAAAAAAAGAAAGATGCTTTTTTTATTCTTTCTTTTGTTTAGAAGGAAAGTAAAAGTATTCTTCCTTATGAAATGATTATTTTAAAATTTCCTTAAGAAAAACAAGTATTTCAAGACAAGGCCTTAAAAAACATCTATCTGCTTAAGATTTACTGTCTTGGACCAATGTGGGGATTTCTTGGCCTGGGAGAAGTTGAATATATCTGTTATACCACCAAAGAGAACATAATTTGAAAATAGTCCATTAAAGCTTGCTTTTTTTTTTTTTTTCCTTTCCCTGATTACATTCCTAAACAGTAAAGTTGCAAAAATGTGACAAAGAGCTCCCATGTACATGTAGAATCCTTTTCTTAGATTCCTCATTTGTTTATATTATACCACATTTGCCTTATCTCTCTATATACTTTCTATAACATTCTCATATTCTCTCTCTCCCCCCTCCCTTTCTCCACCCCTGTCCCCAAATAACTTATCTTTTTCCTGAACCAACTGAAAGTAAGTGGAAATATGATATGCCAGTACCCCTTAACATAGCAAGAATGGTCTCTACATAAAAGTAGTACATCTATCAAAATCAGGAAATTAACATTGATAAAATATTACTGTGTAATGTACAGATCCCATTCAGATTGCCCTAATCGTCCCAGAAATGTCATTTGTAGGATCCAGTCTAGAGCATGTGCTACATTTAGCTGTCATGCCTCTTTAGTCTCCCTCAATTTAAAAGTTCACTTGTCTTTTCTTGTTTTTGTTGACCATGACATTTTTCAAGAGTACAGGTTAGTAACTTTGTAGAATGTTCAAGTTGGGTTGGCTAATGTTTCCTCTTGATAAGATTTAGGTTCTACATTGGCAGGAATACCAAAGAAATGATTCTAGATTCTTCTCAGTGTATCATATCAGGAGCCATGTGATATTGATTTGTCCCATTGTTGAATCATGATTTTAACACTTTTTATGACTTGCTTAAGGTGTTGTCTTTTAGGTTTCTCCATTGAAAAGTTAATGATTATGTTATACCTAATAAATACTTAATAAGTATGTTAGACTTACTAATCATTCTAGGGGAGATACTTTGAGATTCTATTCCTCATTAAGTTTTCAGCAACCAGTTTTAGCATCCACTGGTGATTCTTGCCTGAATTCAGTTGCTATTAGAATAATAGCCAAATGGTGGTGTTCTGATTCAGTCATTCCTTTTACATGTATTGGTTAGCTTTTTACTGCAAGGAAAAATTTTCTCTTCTACCCATTTATTTATTTATATGAGCATGAATTCACAGATTCCTGTTTTATTCATTGTGTTATAAACTGTTACTACAGTATTTATTTTGATGCTTATATTGTCCTAGATTCAGCCTGTGAGAGCCTCTTCAAGCTTGCTATATTGTCTTTTTGACCTGTCCCCATAATTCTTGGAGCACTTCCTACTTTCTGGCATAATTAGGTGTTCCAGGCTCATCTTTATTTTCCCTGCACAATCCTTTAATGGGCCATTTTCCTAGTGATCTCTCTTTTAGTTTAGGGGAGAATAGTATTTAGGACTTGAGATTTGGGCATTAGGTGTGCTATTGGGTTGTTTCTGTTCCTGGACCCTCTAAGAGGACAGAACTACACACCATGCACTCATTGTATACGCCTATATTTCTTTCTGTCTCTACCCATCCATCAGTCATCTGTTTATTGTTCTCACCAATATCTCCAACTGTATAGTACTACAGGATTTATTCTAGTTTTCTCACTTTTCATATTTGTAACTCCCTTCTCCTTTAGTGAGAAACCTGGCTCCTTCTAATCAGTCAGAGAAATCTTCTGTCACTGCTAACCCTGGTGCAGATGCCTTCCTCACTCCACACTGGCTTTGGTAACCCCATTCTAGGTTGTCCCACACAGTCCTAAAGGTTTTGTTACTATGCCTAAGCATTGATATTCCGTGCAACCCTGCTGCTGCCCCTGTTGCCCCCTCCACTCCCTGAAAGACTTGATTTGCTTAGATAAGCAAATCTAATGCTTTTGGGCTGAATTATTCAGGAATGAAAAGAGGGCAGAAGCTAGTCTGTTTATCTTACATGTAAACGCTGATATGTGTGGGTTTAAATCTATTATCTTACTTTCCTATGTTTCATCTATTCCTTTTCCTTTTTTCTCCATTTGCCTTCTTTTGGATTAATTATATTCTGGTTCATCCCAGCATTTGCTTATTATATATTCCTTTAGAAATTCATTTAATGGTTATCCTGAGAAATTGAGAATGTATGTTGCAGTCTTAAGGCCCTAGAGATTGTGACAGGATCATAATATTAATACTGGCTTTTGATTTTATATGCGCTGTTTTTGAGATGTGAAAGTACTTTTTATGGAGTTATATTGTCAATCTTTTTTTCCCTTTTTTGTGGGGTGGGCGGAAGCTTGATGTCATACAGAATTCTTTCCCCAACTCAGGGTTACATATTGACCTATAGTTCCTCCTAACACCTTTGTGGCTTTATTATTTTTTTTTATAGAAAATATATCAGAGCAGGGTGCAGTGGCTCACGCCTGTAATCCTAGCACTTTAGGAGGCTGAGGCAGTGTTACAGCAAGTGTTAACAGCTGGTGGTTCCCAGGACAAATCGAGCAGCACACAGAGAGTCGGAGAATCAAGGTTTATTCACCAGCGGGCTCAGAGGGGTCTCGCCACCAAATTCTGAGCCCCGTCTACCCGATTTTCCCCACTTTTATTAAGTTGGGGTGGTCCGAGGGGTGGGGTCTCAGGTGGCTAATGTACCACCAGGTAATAGGTTAGTTGATGTGTCAGGTAATAGGTTAGTATTATGTTGATGCCAGGTAATAGGTTAGTTGATGTGCCAGGTGATAGGTTAGTATTATGTTGATGAGGGTCTTCCATGAGGGGTGGGGGTCTCAGGTGTCTGATGCGCCAGGTAATAGATGGGGGTTTTCTTTATCAGCAGAAGGATCACTTGAGCCCAGTAGTTTGAGGTTGCAGTGAGCTATGATGATACCAGGGCACTCTAGCCAGGGTAACAGTCTCCAAAGAAAGAGAGAGAGAGAGAGAGAGAGAGAGAGAGAGAGAGAGAGAGATAGAGGATACATTTGAATGATATAACTTTATGATTATGGTGTGAAAGGCTTGTTGAATTTGATCTATTATGAGTTATATTTTCTATATAGTAGCCACAGTAACCGGTAAGAGTTTTCAAATGTAAAGATTTGTGATTTCATTTGTGTAATTATCATAGAAGAACTCCATTTTTCTGCAAATTTGAGAAGGGGGATTAATCTTTAATCTTTTCTATGTTTACAGTTATCTAGCTTAGCTACTTACCTTAAACAATGTGCTTAAAGTTTTTTTTTTTTCTCTTTTTTCCCCAGTCTACGGTTTCCTCAACTCTTAATGAATCCTGCTTTTAGGTCTCAGTGCTTTTTAGTCCCAATGAGTCCTGCTTTTAAGTTGATGGAAAGATAAGAAACATGTGGGAACACTTTGAAGACCATGCCAGAGTCACTCATATTTCTGTTAATAATATCATAATTGTTAAAAAGAGCTTTTATAGGAGTTAATTATTTTCTGATAAACTGTAATATATTGTGGCAGATTGATGTCTGTAGTTTATCAGATGGTGGGGGAACTTTTCTTACTCTTTTTTCCTCATTCATAAAGAAACTGGGTAGTTTTTATTTTAGGAAGAGCTCTCAGTTTGGTTAGCTACTTGTTATGTGATCTTATCCAACTTGCCTAACCTCTCAAGGCTCCAGTTTCTTTATTCCAAACTAAAGGTAGAGGTTGTTTTAATAAATTGTTTAAGAAAAAGCTTATTCATGACACTTGTTAAAGATAGTAAGGCAGACTTTTTTCAAGAGGGGCCATAGCAAAAGATTAGGGACCAATATAGTGGGGCCTTGCAGTGGAAGAAAAAGATGGGACAAGGATAAGTGAGAGTTTATAACCAAGGAGCAGAGTGTGTTGAGGGGTCAGTGGATCTAAGATTACTAAGAGGAAACATCAAGATAAAGGCTAAACTGACTTGATAGGATCATTGCTGAGGGCAAGCCAGGGTGATAAGATATCCTGGGTGGTCAGATAGCAAGAGTGGGGGATTTTCTACAAAGTGATTTAGCAGTATTCTTGCTCAGCCTAGTTTCTACTAGGACAGAGAGGGAGTCCCAAGGTCAGCCTAGTCTGAAAGAACTCAAGAGTCTTGATAAAATTTTGGTCCAAGGAGAGAGTTTTTGTCGAAATAAATGAGATCATGTTTGTTAAGCACCTAGTCTGATGCCTAGCACATAAGTCCTCAGCAAACTAAGCCGTAGTTTTTATTTACTCTTCTGTAATAGCTAAATTTTAATTTCTTAAAGGCATGATCAGTTCAGTTCAACGTGGGTTGTTAATATTTAATTTTAATTTTCTTTTCTATAGTTTATATCTTTTCAAAGTATATGCCGTGCAGTAGAGATGACAAATGTAATATCATGATCTCTGGGGCCTGTAGCAAATACTTAATTATCACTCAATCAGAAGACTTTAAATTGTTGGCAAGGAGCCACTACAAATCAATTTGAGTTGATACTTAAGATGTAATTTCTTTTTTATAAGGCAGTGTTCTTCAGTGGTGTTTTATTTCTATTTGAGTTTTAAATCATGTAATATGACATTAGATTTTAAGGTAAAAGCATTCTGGTGTGTTGGTTGGGTAAGTCTGTATATGTGCTTTTGGTGGTGAGTGGTCAGGTGGGAGAGGTATCTTGTTAAACAGGGAATAGTATTTCACCTAAATTGATTAATTAGATATTTAGTGAGTGCTTTCTACATTTATTCATTTGCTCAGTGTTTGTTGAGCCTGTGTGTCACCGAAGATATAAAGCAAAAACCAAAACAAGTCTCATGGAGTTTATATTCTAGTAGAAACCAATAATTTTTTTTTAAACAGGAGGGAAATAAAATAGGCTGAACAGAGAACAACAAGGTGTTGGTTACGAAGGTCTCTGTGAGGAAGGAAGGACATGTGAGCAGAGACCTGAGACCTGCATATGCAGAGAGTGGGTATCTGAGGGAGAAGCATTCCAGGCAAAGAGAACAGCCAAGACTGAGGATGGAATGTGCTTAGTGAGTGTGGCTAGGTTAGAATGAGCTAATAGAAAAGTGGAAGAACATTAAGAGAGGTTGCTAGGAAGCACATCATGTAGGGCTCTGTAGACTAAAATGAGGACTTCGGACTTTATTCAAATTGTGATAGGAGGCTGGGTCTCTGTGCCTGTAATCCTAGCACTCTGGGCACTCTGGGAGGCCAAGGTAGGAGGATTGCTTGAGCTTAGGAGTTCTGAGACCAGCCTGAGCAAGAGCGAGACTCCCATCTCTACAAAAAATAGAAAAATTAGCTGGGCATGGTGGCGAGGTGGTGTGTGCCCATTGTCCCAGCTACTCAGGAGGCTGAGGCAGGAGGATCATTTGAGCCTAGGAGTATGAGGTTGCAGTGAACTATGATGACACCACTGCACTCTATTCTGGGTGACAGAGCGAGACTTTGTCTCTAAAAAAAAAAATTGTGATAGGAATTCATTGGAAGATTTCGAGCACAAGACTGACTTTCTCTGACTTTTTTTCAAAAGACCCCTCTTAGTTGCTGTGTGGAGAAGAGATTGTAAAGAGGGGACAACAGAAGAAGCCAAGATAACCGATTAGAAATCATGCATTAATGCAGGTGGCAAACGATGGTGGTGAATTAGACTGGAATGGCACTAATGAGGGGTCTGAAAACTGGTTGGTAATGTGCTAGACTGCAGTGGTTCTCAGCTGGGGGAGATTTTTTCCCCCAGGGAACAAGTGACAATGTCTTGAGACATTTTTGGTGTCACAACTGAGAGAGTACTACTGACATCTAGTGAGTAGAGACCAGGAATGCTGTTTAACATTCTGCAATGTGCAGGACAGCCCCCACAACAAAAAATTGTCCTGTCTGAAACGTCAGCATTATGGAGGTTGAGAAACACTATGCTATAAAGATACAAGTCTAAGGTAGAAAAATTATAGTCCTGCCTTCATGAAGCTTGCAGTCTATGATACAGTAAACATGTTTATGGGAGTGTATAGCATGACTATGGTATATGTCTGGATATGTATGGGAGTATATAGCAGTGTACCTACTCTAGGTTTAGGTTAGAGGAGAATTTGAGAAAAGTGATACATAAAGTTGAAACCTGAAAGATGAAAATCTCTGTTCAACATACAAAGGGGTTGGTTGGATTGGCACAAGAAGTGTTCCAAACCAAGGAAAGAGTACATGCGAAGATGCAGAAGCAGGCAAAGTCTTCTTTGAATAGAGCCTTTGGAGATGGACTCAGGCAGGGTTGAAAGAGTGATGAACAGTAAGGTCAAAGTAAGAGTCTTGTGAGGCATGGTAAACAGTTTGAATTTTGCATCTTGAGAGCTGCCGAAGACACTGCTTTTTTTGTGGTAATAAAAGTATGTACTCATCGTTTGATTTTTGAGGAGTTCACATCTTGCCAATGTCCAAATAATCATGCTTTTAAAAATCTGTTTCCATAAATTGTAAATAGAAATGGAAAGTGTAAATTTTTTGTTCGGCTCTAAGCAAGTGCTGTATTTTTCCTTTTTTCCTTTAAATAAATTGTTGTAGAACCTAACAATCTATTTAGGTATCAAAAACCCTATACAATGATTTTTAATCTTCCCCCTTTTCCTTACAATTGTTATTTTGCTTTTGTTTACCTGTAAATATGGTATTAATAACTTTTATGTTGTTTTGCTTAAAATTAGATAAAAGGTATTTTTCCATGTAGCTGTTACTGCGTTCATAGGGACCGTTTTTAATGATTATAAATAAACCATTTCACTTAGTGGCTACACCAGTTTTCTTAACTGGCCCCTTATTGTTGGACATTTAGTTCCAGTTTTTGCTTTTATGAATAATGCTGCAATGAACATATGTATGCAAATAACTTTTTTCTCCTCCCCCCATAACATTTTGGTCAACAAGTAACTTTTTATGTTACCTTTTTAAAATTCCTTGTGTGTTGATGGTAATATTTTTTTTAAAAAAGATCACATGATAAAATTTATTGAACAATTAAAAAAGTCTTCCTGAAACACTTTGAAAGGTTTTGGGACTTATGACAAGCATTTCTTTAAGACAACATTTACATTTAAGTCACTTTTCAGGTAATGTTTGTTTTTTTATATTTTAAAATAGGTACTACCAAATAGTACCTCTTTTTTCACTTCTTTTTAAGTACTGGGTTATGGCATTAATTTAGGACCTTTTTTTAAAAACCCACAGAGATTATGGAGAAGTCTGGTGAGGAAGGAATGCCTGATCTTGCCCATGTCATGCGCATCTTGTCTGCAGAAAATATCCCAAATTTGCCTCCTGGGGGAGGTCTTGCTGGCAAGTAAGTAGAACAAAAAGAGCTAATTTTGAGCTCATTTATAATTAGTAATTAAATAATTTGGGGTAAGAAAACTTATCAGAAGTAAATCAATTATCTCGAGACAAAATGGGTTAATGTTTCTTGTACTAGAGAAGAACTCTAAAACTTCATCCAAAAAAGATTTTTTAAATGGAATTATTTATCATACTGTTGAAGATGAAGGTTATTCTCGCCTTGCTAAATGAGAACAAATAGTGCAAAATCAAATTCTGAGAATGAAATGTAGAAACTATGTTCTTGGCAAATAGTGTGGCAGTTAACTTTTTAGTGTAGTTATGACAAAGTATTGAAACATTCACAAACTTAAATTGAATATAATTTAAGAAAACTAAAGCTTTTTTTTTTTAGGCGCAATGTTATTGAAGCTGTTTATAGTAGACTGAATCCACATAGAGAAAGTGATGGGGTAAGTTTTATTTTATTTCCTAACATTTGAAGTAATTTTGCAGTGTTAATGCTAGATATGAATACATTCATATAATGAAGTCTATAATAAATTATGGTCTGTAATAAATTACTATTGCTATTTTTAAGGCATCAGTTAAAATTTAAGGAAATGTATTGAAATGGAGGTAGAGATAAAATTCCGTTTTGAACATAGATAGATAGCTTTGCTGTTGCTTTATTGTCACTTTCTGGGCATTGCCTTTTTGTTTGGGCTGTCTTTTATTTCCTCCCTGTATGTCTGCTTTTTCTTCTCCTTCTCCCTTAAGCCTTGACTTTGAGGCAAGAATGTGCTTTTAAATATCTTGATTTCTCCTCCAGCAGGCTGCTACCTTCACCAGAAGTTAGTGATAGTGAGTGAGCTAGTATTTTAATGACCAGACCTTTCAGTGTCCCTGTGTGCCCAGTTGGAATACCTGAGGATAATTTCTTTCTGATATTATTGTTGTGTTATGGATATGTGAGTGTTGAACTGAGATAACCATTTCTGTTGTGCCCTGCTGTGCTTCATCTGAGCAGAAGCTTTATCCTCTTACTTTTTATTATGCTATCCTTAGAAATGCTGATGAGCTGCCAGCTGCTTGTCTCAGAAGGAAGGAGTTTGTTTTAGTACTGGTACAAGGGGACAAAACAGTGTTGTTTTTTAAAATTGCACTCAGTTTCAAAGTCAGCAGTTCAAATTTGTATTTTCTCTTAGACTTTTCAAGTTTTTGGACATCTAAAAACAAATGACTTAATTTTTAATAAATATACTTGAAAAGCTTTAAGGGAGCCAAACTTAGAAATGAAACTCATTGGGAAGAAAGTGCCCCTATAAATCTCCAGTTCCTCTTGGCAGGTTGAGAGAGATAGTAATAGCTGTTGGCTAGAAATTGTTTCATCTCGACTGCATTGTTTTTCAGGATTTGTTATGGCATAGCAATATAATATAATTTCTTTTCCTTAAGTATAAAAGTATCCTGGCATAAAAGAAAATTTCACAATTAATACAATACAGTTTAGTGAGTTGAATGAAAGCGATACTATTAATATATATTGCTAATAATGGAATTTATATCTTGGCCAAGAGCAGTGATTCTGAGTCATTTTTTGCAGCCGGTACCTCAAAGTATAAAGAATTCTATCCAAAGCTGTGAAAATTAATTTAAAAATAAAGATATATCATGTGATACATTCATAGACCCCCTCAGTCAAACAAATGAGTATAGGATGTTGACGTGATTAAAAAGTTGGTGATTTGGGAGGTGGAGAGAGGAGACTCTTACCTCTCCAGCTAGATTATAGGTTCCACATGGCAGCCACCACCTTGATTAGAGGAAGTAAGCCCTTAGAAGTTATTCATTCATTATTAGCCACAGAAGTACTCCATTTCCTCAGGTGTTTCAAAATGCAATCCTTGCTGAATTTTTTGGTCCCTCAAGAAAATCTCCCAACTAGATTTTTTTAAGTGTTTAAAACCCCAAATTTCTGTTTAACATACACCAAGGATGACTTTTAAATTTTTAAAAGAGAAAATAATTATACATAGTAGCTATGTAACAGGAAATAAATAGGCAACAGAACCATGAAACTGGGGGGAAATGCTCAATATATAAACCTTGCCTTAAATAAGATTATTATATGGACATATGAAATTAGAATATACATACGTAATTACCTTTATATATAAGCTTTTTATTAACATCAGCGGATCAAACATTGACAGTGTGTACCATGTAGTGAATTGATGGAGGGAGGAGGCTATGAAACATAGGCGTGGTCCCACATGTGAGCTCAGTGCAGTTTACACAGTAGTTATAAACACATGAGTTAAATGATAAAAGTGTTTCACATAGCTTAGTAACAAATAAAAGAAATGAGAAAATATAGAAGGTGATCATTGCCGTGTGAATTATACAGTGATTGCTGTGAAAGTCAGCTAAGTAGGAAAAGTCAACTTCTCAGAGAAAAGATGATTTGAATAGCAGAAATGAGATGAAGAGGATAACATTTCAAGTGGATGAGAGAGGCAAGAACAAAGTATAAGTATCTTTGAAAGAAAGAACATCTTTTTGGCTAGAGCAGAGAACTACTGTCATGAAAAATAACAATTTAGTTTGCAGAGGTATTTGCTAAGAGACTGGCTTTTGAACTTTAGAGTGAGGAACCACCATATGTTTGGAGCATAAGAATGATAGACTCAGAGGAATATCTGTGACATTTTAATCTCTTAGAAACATTTGCAGTATTAATTTAAAGAGATGGTAGATTCAAGTAGTTGTGAAATAATTGCAGAGATCAAATGGTAAGTGTAAACTCATTATTAGTTGATAAATATATGGACTAGAGAAACTGCCCTATTTACTATAAAAACTGGCTTCACAGCCCAGACTTCTATTTTGGGAAATGCTACCATACCCTTTCAGAATAATCACTGCCTTAGAAAAATGTTGAACCATAATCACATGTAGCAGAAATGTGCTAAAAAATACTAAGGAGTCAGAAAGATTGAAGAAAACATAGACATTTAGTTAAATTCTTAGCTCTTGACCCACTGTAGCAACAAGTTAGGCACAGATGCGCTCTATAAATGTTTCTTAATTAGATCTTCACAGTGTGAAAGATGTTGCCAGGAGGTACAGTGGCATGGGCTGGGACTTAAGGGATGGGAAAGATGAAATTATGGAATTAATAGAATTACAGAAGAGAAGAAAGAAAGTATTATGAAAATTAAATTGTTCTAACTGACAAAAATAACTTTTTGTTTAGATATAAAAAAAGAGTGCTAGTCAGAGTTAAATTAGATTTTTTTAGACTCCTGAAATATTTGCTTTATATCAGAGATAGAATTGTTCTGCTGTCAATGCTTATAAATAGTACCATTAGAAATAGGGATTCATTCATTTTTCTTATATTTGAAACATCTTTTAAATAAATGCACTTCAAAAAGCTGAGTTAAGTATAGGTCACAAATTAAGTAATTTTAAATATATTCAGAAAGTTCACTATTTAGGAGAATATTAAGTTTACTAAATTTATTTTTTGGTTCAACTTTTCAGAATATGTTTGGTCTTCTTATTACAAGTAGTATTGATATTTTCTCAACTCTTAAAATAAAAATTTATGGAAAAGAGTCTAGCAGGGATTCTTAATCTAGAGGTCCATGAATCCCCAGAAATTTTTTTGAAAATCTTTAGAAAACATAAAATTACATGTCGTTGTAAGTTGTTCTCATATTAGGCAGGGCTTTGTGATTAGACTCCTTTCCTTTCTCTAAAATCCTAGTTTGTGTTTGATAACTAGAATATAAATTCTCTGAGATCTGGGACTTCATCTGATTCATTTATCAATAGTCCAAACACCTACAACAGCCCTGGTATATGGTGAGAGCCCAGTGAATCCCGTTGAGGAAATATTTGTATTTATTCATTTATAGTAGTTTAAGACTGTCCTTAATTTGTGTATTTGCGAATTGAGTTGAGGTTGCTAACTGGTTGTGAAAGTCTATATTTTTAGAGCTTTATCTTTTCCATGGAAAACTGTTAAGTTCTTCCCTGAAAAAAGGGTCATAATGCTTTTGAATTAGTATACCACCGATCAAGTAGTTATGTAAGTTGGTAAATTTTTCAAGGGTAAGGGGAGAACTTGTATTTACCCAGCACCTACTTGTGCCAAACCATTTACACACAGATGCACAGAGTCATAGGTAATCTCCTCAACATCCTTCTTTTATGCATGAGACTTAGAATTAGAGAGATGACGTAGCTTGCCCAGGTCACAAAACTAGATGATGCATCCTTGAACCTGGCTGACTCCAAAACCTATTCTCTGTACACTGTTCAATGCTGCCTCTCTAAGGTATTTAAAAATTATTATGTCTGTACCCCACCTCTGTCTAGCATCCAAGAAAAATCATTTTTCGTTCTTTTATGAATCTCATGTTTAATAGTCTTAAGATACTCTTTTTGATGAGGAATATTATATACAAGTTGTTGAAACTAAGCAATCGAGCCCAGTTCCTTGTCAGTTATTTTTCATTTGAATACACATTTTTATTCTAATCCAAAGACTTTTTAAGGCGTTTGTATTTTTGAGAAGGGGGAAAAACAGGACAGATTAGGCTCTTACTAGGCCCAAAAGAATCTCCATATTCTGTTTTCACATTGTGAAATTTTGCGTGCAGTCTTCTTTTCTGTTTTACTCCGAACAGATAAATGCAATAGTCATAGCTGCTTTTACATTTTTATATCAGAATTTTTAGTGAATATTAGGTTTTTCTAAGTTGTTTTGCATTTATTTTTTATTCACTTGTCAAAGCTTTCCTGTAGAGAAGACCTATATGCTTTGAAAATTCACTAAGTTTAATCACTAGTTTTAAGGTATGATTGGACATGCACTTATCTGTGTAATCTTGACCATTTAAATGATTTTGTCTAAAACTATTTCAAATTCATTCAATTTTACATGACCCTTCAAATAACATCTAATTTATTAGAATCTTCATTCTTCATTAGTCATTGTTAATTATATTACATGAAGTCATATTTGAGAATTTTTAGTTCTAAACATTTTTTTTGGCTGAAATGCAGGGCATAGGACTCTATAAGAAACACAAATTTTTACTAGCATTCTTTACTTTTCCTCCACTATTTTAACTATAATAATTATTTGAAGAATTTTGCTTACGGGAGCTGTGTTTTAAAAAGTAAATATATTGGCTGGGCGCGGTGGCTCACGCCTGTAATCCTAGCTCTCTGGGAGGCTGAGGCGGGCGGATCGTCCTGAGCTCAGGAGTTCGAGACCAGCCTGAGCAAGAGCGAGACCCCGTCTCTACCAAAAACAGAAAGAAATTAATTGGACAGCTAAAAATATATGGAAAAAATTAGCCGGGCATGGTGGCACATGCCTGTAGTCCCAGCTACTCGGGAGGCTGAGGCAGAAGGATTGCTCGAGCCCAGGAGTTTGAGGTTGCTGTGAGCTAGGCTGACGCCACGGCACTCACCCCAGGCAAAAGAGTGAGACTCTGTCTCAAAAAAAAAAAAAAAAAAAGTAAATATATTGCTACAAATAAATATTAGCTGGTTAAATTTTATTTTTTAAATGTTCTTAAATTCCTCCCACCCCCCTCTATTTGCTTTCTGCTTGATTTATCCACATTCCTTTGTCTTATTTGGTAAAAGGCAGTATGTTCATAGTGAGAGATTTGACTTTTAAGCTGTTAGTTAGTCGAGCTGACAGTAGAACCTTAAAAACAAAGACTGGAAGGGGGGAGTCATAAATTCTCATCTTAGCAATTGCCTTAAATTTGTTATGCAGAGTAATTTTAAACATCCCATCTAATATGATTTTTTAATCAATATAACTAATGTCCTATAATTTTATTAATCTTTACCATATCAAGGAAATATATTATAGGCTTTAATATGAAATAATCCATGGTATAGTTCTATAATAATTTTTACCAATATTTTTTAGTAAGTGTCTATTTATATGGGGCGCTTCCTATGTAAGAACCGTTACCATTAATGTATTCAATAGAACATTCAGATGGACATTGATGTTAATTACACCTGTACACAAATTTGAGCTCTGTCATATACTAGCATTGTCACCCTGACAAATAAATCTCTCTGAGCCTTAGTTTTTTAACTTATAAAAATGACAGTCGCAGTACTTATTTCATAGAGTACCTTTGAGGATTAAATAAGATCATGTATATAAAGTGCTTAGCACAAACATTAATTTTCCTTCTCTAGGTGATGGGAGGATATAGAAAGGAATATGAAATTATCTTTACTCTGAAAGACATTACAGTCTAATTGGAGAGACTTGTGAACAGTTGTAGGTAGATTTAATTGCTGTAATAGATGTGTAAAAATAGGTGTGCTCTATCAACTGTATGAGTTCAGGTAAAGAAAGTACAGGAACCTAGATAATAGATTCCTTTTCTAGTATTAATGAAAGCCCATGAGAGAGTAATAGAATAGTATTTTGCAAAATCAAACTTAATGGCTGACAGATTTCAACCATCTATTGTCTATCTAGCACAATGGGAAAATGTAATTTGCCATAAGGTTCAATGACTTTTAAGTGTGGTCCTTAGCTAAAGTTTTCAACTCAGTGGCTGTGTGATGCTAGCCATTGTAAAAGCTCTCTGTTTGATTTACTGGTTTGGTTTTGGTATGTCTTTTAAAAAGCAACTACTCTTCCCTTGCTGTCACTACTATAGCAATTCACAGAAATACAAGTGATTACTATAATAATAATGTGTCAGTTGGAGAGTGAATGGTACTTTTTATCTGTTGAACCCACCAAAATTGACCCAAATAAAAAAAAAATAGAATAGCCTTTGATCCAACTTTATCAATAAGTCCAACTCCAAGTAGAATTATACTTTTTAGTCTGTATCAGTGATTCTCAATCCTAGTTGTGTATCAGAATTACCTGTCAGGCTTTAAAAAAACTACCCAGATACAGTGAATCTGTATAACTTGAAATGGAACTTTGGCATCTGTATAATCCACGAGTGATCCTGATGTGAAACCAGGGTTGATAATCACTTCTATGTGTAAGTCAACTACTCATTTGAAGCAAATTTTGTTTCAATGTCATACCAAAAATTTTTTTAATAAAAATGTAGGGTTTTTTTTTTGGTTTAGGGATTTTGGGGAGGGGAGGAGGGTATCTTAGGCCCTAAATTAAGGTCTTTGTGATATATCATAAAGCAGAAAATTTCCTCTTGGAAGACCTGATTAAAGACTGACAAGGTTTATGAATAGAGTACACCTATGACATTGTTATATCTTAACCTTTCCTGAATAGATTCAAATGAGAAACTTTATTTAGGGAAACATGTTTTTTCAATATGGGGAGGGGGTGGGGAATAGGAAGAAAAGTTTTAACAAACGGCATGTTTTATTGTATTCTTTCCACATAATAAATTTTGCAAATTAAAAAAAAGCAGTTAATATACTTGTTGTAGAAAACTGGAAGATTCAAAGAAAATAAAGTATCTAGAAGTCCCCTACCCATTGTCATTACATTGCTGTATTTCCTTTCTTTCCAGGCACTTTATATATCCTAAAATGAACAGAGATACAGACATAAACATACCCCCAAAACACAGGCTATACACAGTATATCATCTCTTGCTTTTTACTGTGAGGGTACTTTTTAAAAATTGTATTTGTGGCTGCACCTGGTGGCTCACGCCTGTAATCCTAGCACTTTGGGAGGCCAGGTGGGAGAATTGTTGAGGCCAGGAGTTTGGGACGAGCCTGATAACATAGCGAGACCTCATCTCTCTGAAATAGAAAAATTAGCTGGGAGTGGTGGCTTGCACCTGTAGTCCTAGCCACTGGGGAGGCTGAGGCAGGAGGATCACTTGAGCCCAGGAGTTTAAGGTTGCAGTGAGTTATGATGACAGCACTGCACTTTAGCCTGGGCAATACAGCAAGACCCTATCTAAAAACAATTAATTAGCATTCATGTGCTTTCTTTTTCTAGTAAACATTGCAATTTATTGTGTGGTTTTATTAGTGTTACTTTTGTTTCAGGATTGATAGTCTCCAAAGATGGTTAAGAGTTTGTGTTAGATCATCTTTATCACAGTACTTTTTTAGTATTTTATTTTCTTAACATTTTATGATGAAAACTTCCAACATATATGAAAGTGAAATGATATGTTGAATACCTGTACGTCTTCTGCCTAGATTCAACAATTGTTAACATTTTGCCATAATTGCTGTCTCTCTCATCGTGTGTGTGCGCATATACGCTATTTTTTTTCTTTCTTTCTTGGCCGAACCCTTCGAAAGCCAGTTGCAGACATCATAATATTTTACCTCTAAACATTTCACCATGTAGCTCTTAACAATGAGGATGTTTTTCTACATAATCATATTATCATTATCATACTTAAGAAAATTAATAATAAATTTTATAATGTCGTCTAATATTGAGCCTGAATTTCTCCAGTTGTCCCCAAAATGACTATTATGATTGTTATTTTGAATCACAGTCTAATCAGATCAAGGCATCAATCAAGCAGTGTAAACAAATCTTTAATCAGGCCCCCTACCCTTTCTCCCCTCCTTGATACGGACTTTGAAGAGTCTGAGCCAATTTTTTTTTATCGTTTGCCCTACATTGTGGATTCATTATGATTGTTTTCTCATGGTGTGCTTTAACTTGATCCTCTGTTCTCTGTTTTTCTGTAAACTGAGAATTAGCTTTATTAGATTCATATTAAACATTTTTGTCAAGAATACAGGACAATTACTTCATAATGCATCCTATCAGGAGGCACATAATGTAAGGTTGTTTTGAATTTAGTCTATCAGCTTAACTATGATCAACTTGGATGATTAGAGCTTGTTCTGTTAACAAGATTAAGTAGTTATACTGTTATAGAAACCTGTAGATTTTCCAAGGATTGAGTAGTTTACTATTCATATAACATTTAAAATAATTTGTCTATTTTTACCTAGATGTTTTTATTAAAATATTTAAAGCAAAAAATAAATTTTTTATCCATCAAAGCTTTAAAATCTTCCCCAAATCCACAGTTTAAATTTATTCAGTTTTGTATTTTGTATCTCCTCTCCTACTTATCATTTAGGAGAAATGATGAAGAAACTAATGTTCTGATGGCCTGCTTTTCTGTCCGCCTACCTCTTTAAACACTAATTTTCTTTACACTAAATCATTTATAACCAATTACTGTTTTTTTAAGTAAGTCAGTTTTAGGAAATGCTTTGTGTTGCTGTCGAATTCTAAAAGCAGAGTAAATTTCAGATTAGACTTTGAGTAACAATGTGAAGTAAGACATAAACTAGTTAGTGGTGATTTGCAAAATATAACTTTTGAGATATTACAATTGAAAGTTTTTATTAATTGACACAGGTAAGAATTGATATTTAATAAAATGTTTTCCTGCTTAGACTATATTACTTATGGTAGAGCAATTAGTGTTTTGGTGTAATATGTTATGAAATACATGTGATATCCTAGTTTGTCTACTGACACTGGGGTCTTGAATCTTAAAAAAAGGCCTCCGATGAAGCAGAGGAAAGTGGATCACAGGGAAAATTGGTGGAAGCTCTCAGGCAAATGAGAATTAATCATAGGGGAAACTACCGACAACTTCTGGAGGAGATGCTGACTAGTTACAGGCTAGCTAAAGTAGAGGGAGAAGAAAGCCCTGCTGAACCAGCTGCTACAGCTCCTTCTGCGAACAGTGATGCTGGAAACCCAGTGACAATGCAGGAAGGCCATACTGAATCAGAAAGTGGTCTTGCTGAATTAGACAGCTGTAATGAAGATGCAGGGACAAAGATGAGTGGTGAAAAAATATGACTTTCCTTTTGGTAATATTTTTGTGATCTTTGGTTTTTACTTAGGAAGTACAATGTATGCACTTATATAACCGTTTTGTTATTTGAATCTTGGAAAACTAGTTTTATTATATTCAGATAGCCTTGTTTTTTAAAAAGGCCTTTGCATACACCTTTATGAGATAGTTTAAAATTGACTACTTTGAATTTAATGAAATTATATGTTATTTCCCATTGTATACCAGAAATTAGGCTACCGGTTATTAAAGTCAGTAGTTAAATTCATACTAGTTAGGATTAGAGATTACTGATTAGAGATTATATTGTGGAAAAACTTGTTAATGTAGAATTATACTGCTTCATATGATTTTATATATTAGTACACTCATAGTTAGCTTTATAATAAATTTGTGTTTTCTTTAATAATTTTAGTTCTTTAAAGAATGGCTGATACTAGCCTGTAATTTTTCTTTCAAGGATGATAATTTGTGTGTTGTTTGATTTGTTTATATTTTACATCTCTGTAGTTTTATTTTTAGAAGTTGTGAGATATTGGATGTGTGGTTATTTTTCCTTTCTCTGTATTCTTTATGAAACATAACTTTTGAAAAACCTATGTATTATTCATACAGCTTTGGTTTGTATATTCTGTATAGCCTAACTACACACATCAAAATGTATGTCAACCAAGTGTTTAGAATGAAATTATAAGTGTTTAAGTCCAAATAAAGCATGTGATGTGGAATAATCTATGCATGTTGTAATTATTTTTGAATTAATTTTTTTAAACAACCAGGTTTGGTATATTAGAAAAATACTCATTAGAAAATGGCCAGGCGTGGTGGCTCATGCCTATAATCCCAGCACGTTGGGAGGCCAAGGTGGGAGGATCGCTTGAGCCCAGGAGTTTGAGGTTACAGTGAGAATGATCACTGTACTCCAGCCTGGGATGGATTCAATTATATTTAATATATATAAAATTTAGCACACTTTTGGCTTAGCTTTTTTCATTAACAAAAAGAAAAAAAGTTTAGTGTAAAAATACATGTTTTGCATACTCAAAATCTGTTTCTTATCCCCTTTTGTGATACAAAATATTAATCTTCGGACAGGGTGGGAACACAAATACATGTGAGAAAATTGCCACAATGAGCATATTAAAGATCGCAACATTGTCAATTTTGTTTCAAGTTTTCATCAGTTATTAATAAAGGCAAAAATCATGGGCTATTTTCAAGTTAGTGGCAAGTGTGAGTTTTGTTTTTGTTAAAAGGGATTTTTAAATTCCAGATGGCTATTGGTCACGTGGGGGAAAATGTTTTTTAAACAATTATTTTATAACTGTAGAACATTAGCTTTTCTTCTGTATGTTTATATAATGTGCCTAAAGCTGGTTAAGTTACCATAAGTTGAAACTTTGGAATCTTTGGATGTTACAGCTGATGTTTTGATCTATTTTTCCAATGCCAGAGTATTTTTAAATGGTTTGGGAAAGGAAGGCATTTGGTGGGGAGTAGAGGGAAAAAAAACCCAACCCAGTTATCTATCTATATTAGATAGATATATGTATACATGTACAATACACAATACACAACATCTTTCTGTAAAAGTACCTTTTCAGACAAAGAAAGGAAGGTAATTTGTTCATCTAATTTTGTTTTCTTTTTGAAATTCAATCCAGTCTGGAAGTGGTATGGGTAAATAATAATATTCTTCCTTTTCTCTTCCTGTAGGGTGCTGGAGATCTAGAAGACCCATGGTAGCCTTAAAAACCTACTAAAATGCTTTTGATTCTGAAAATTGGGGGAAAAAACTTTTAATCACAATTTTCTTCAATACAAAGGGAAAATATTCTTGTGGATTCCCAACGTTTTGTGATATGAGCAGAAAATCATTAGCATTTCCCATCATTTGTTCATATTTGTGTTTTCTGATAATTGCCACTCGTAGAATTTCCTGTACTACAGTATTTTTTGCCAGCCTCAGACATACTGGTTACATCTGTATTGAACTTTTGGCCCTAGAAACCTATGGAGTTATTTCACCACAAATCAACAAATGTTGCCTGAGGTGCATGGGAATATAGTTAGCTATACTCTGAAAATACATGGTTTTTTGTTTTTTTTTTTAAACCACAACTTATAAGCATGTAAGAGTAAAGAATTGTATGGTATGTTCCTTTTTCACCAAGTCGAAAGCCTTTTGCAGATCTGTGGCTTGGAATTTCATTTGAGCAATTTACTATAGGATGTGTATTTATTATTAATTGTTATTTAATTTTTTTCCACCAGTTTTACCTGTATTACCAAACTGGGTTCTCCAACAACGTCCAAATTGTAATGTTGCCTTGCTTCAAGATAAAGTGTATTTGGCAATAATATTATAAACCCTTACAATTTTATGCATGTATCTACTACATCCTTCAACTCTCACTAGAAAAACTTTTGAAACCAAATGGATTAATTTATGGCTATTTATAATTTGCTTTGACATCTCACTGCTGCAAATTTTTTTAAATGATGAGATTTGCCTTTATAATGTAAATTGTGATTTTTGTTTTACATGTGGGTTTCTATAGTTTTAATTTTTTCAGCTTTTAAGATAAAACAAGTTTTGTGTAATTTGGTATTGTTTTTAATTGTTTATGTTATTTTAAAAGCTCAGAATATCACATTGAAATTACTATAAATACATTTAAAATTATCTATTTTAGATCTAAGAAAATATTACAGAGATATTTTCATGGGTTCAGTAACTTTTTGTTTTATTACCTTGGGCACGGTACAGAGTGGCTGTCACATAAGGTACTTGAAGATTATTAGTTTAATTCTATTTTTACAATAACCTTGAATTCTTCTGAGTTTTGCATGTATTAAATTCAATTAATGCTGAACATGAAGAGCGAAGTATTTATCTAAAAGGAGTTATTGGGGTAGGAGAAGTAATGAATGTGTCCATTTGTACATGGTTTACATGTTGCGGATGCTTTGTAACAGTTTCCTATATGTTTAAATTGTGTTTCAGCAGGATGTAATTGCCCTTGTGTGTAGTTAAAATGAGTTATCATCTGGTCCTGTGTGAAATAGAATTCATGGTATTTTCTGTAACATTTTCCTAAAGCTGTTTCTGGAGAGCCACACATTTGAATACAGACAGCTTTCCTGATCATTTGATTTACTGTGCACCTGATTTTTGGTCTAAAAGGAATTATTGCCACAATATATTTTATTTATTCTTTAGATTTTAGCCTTGTAAGTTAAAGTGCTTTACATGATGATGTTAAAAACTATTTGTCTCCCTTTACTGGGTGTAGGGGGTTGTTAAAAGATAAGGAATGAAGAATGCAAAATAGTTTATTGTTCAAACTGTCCACTCTGATCCAACCCTGTACTGATAGTACTTTCCAGTATGATATTGTGATGTTTCATACAATGCAGTGAACATAACCAACTTGTTACTTAAATAAAGAATTGATAAAAACAGTGTGATATATTACTATTTGGTATGATTTTTAAAAATAATTTTGAATGTTATTTTAAACATTTACATAGTTAGCATACTTGTGAAAATTTAACTCCAAAGAGGAATTAACCAAATTTTATAGAACAATATTAATTAACCCCTTCTCCACTCCAAAAACATTTTTTGTACTACCTTTAAAAGTATCTTTTTTAGGAGGGTTAGTGGCCCTTGTAATACAATAATTATGAGTTAGTAAAAGAAAAACCCACGTCCAGTATTTACTCACCTGAATTCTATAGCCTGGCTGTTCTCAAACGTTTTGGTCTTGAGACTTATATATACCCTTAAAAATTGAATATCCCAAAGAACTTTTGCTTTGTGTGTTATATCTATTGACATTTACTGTATTAGAAATTAAAACTGAGAAATTATATGTACTGTTTTAAATTCATTTAAAAACCAGAATCGTTACATGTTAACATAAAATCATTTTATGAAGAATATTTTCCAAATTTAAAAAACTTAGTGTAAAAAGTGGCACTGGTTTTCATTTTTGTAAACCCTTTGATGTTGGGCTGAATTCGTACATCTGCTTCCGCATCCAAGCTGTTGCAGTGGGCATGATGAAGAAATCTGTTCTCACAAAGATATTTGGAAAAGAGAGGAGTATTTTATGGCTTCAGTTCATTGTGGATATCAAAACTTGACAACTAGTAGTTTCTTGACGGTTATAGTTAAAATGTGAAATCTGAAACTGTATTGACAGGCTTTTTGTAGTTTGTTACATTAAAATCTACTGGGTCTGTCTTAAATTTCGAATGAATCTACCTGTGCATGATTTTGTATCATTTTGAATTGGTCATTTGGAAAATATTGGTTTACTTAATTATGCCGTTCTTCTGAATACTGACATGTTATTATGCAATGATTAAAAACATTTTGGTAATATAACTGATCTTGTCAGAAAAATCTTTTAAGGCCAGGTGTGGTGGCTCACGCATGTAATCCTAGCACTTTGGGAGGCCGAGGTGGGAAGATTGCTTGAGCCCAAGAGTTTCAAGACCAGCCTTGGAAACAGAGAGAGACCCTGGCTCTACAAAGAACTAATTCGTTTGGTGCTACTGTCTTGATTTGTGCTAAGGATCCTGCAGTTTTACCCACTGTTTCTTTTGCACAATCAGTGCAAATGTCAATATGTTGAAAAAGACTAGTAGTGTTGTGAAAATAGTTTTGACTTCATTGACCTCCTTGAAAGGTTCTTTGGGACTCCGAGACTTTTGGAACTGCTGCCCCAGTCCTTCTGGACAGCGTCATAGTGTGTGTTCATTTATTCCGGATATCACAATATAGTAGTAAATGAGTCTTAGAATATTAATATATAGGTCTGATATGAAATTTCTTGGGAGAGGGATGGTGGTGGTGGAGGATGGTTACTGCAACACTGGAACTTTGAAAGCAAGATAAATAAGGTGAAATCTTTAATGTTACATTTTTTTTCCCCAGAAAATTTCTATGTTTCAACTTGGGGAAACCCATGATTTAAGGTTAAGCTTAGCAATAGAATATAATTTTCATACGAGATATATATTCATCTTTTAAGGTTTCTTTAAGTAGTCTATAGATGTATGGTATTTCTTTGAAAAGGTCTCATTCTATACTGAATTTTTAAATTGATATGTTAAATTAAAAAATTTTACTACAATTGAGATGCCTCATCAGGTTGGCCATTTAAAGATAGGACATTGACTTTTTTTTTTTTTTAATGTCAATGAAGTGGATAACAGCTTTATGCTGAAGTTTCATTGTTAGGTTTTTCAATTTTTTGCACATTCAACAGGGGTAAGGAAAGGTTCTGTGGAGGTGTAACTTTAAAAAAAAATGTGCACTTGGCCTGGTGCGGTAGCTCTCCCCTGTATTCCTAGCACTTTGGGAGACCGAGGTAAGAGGACTCCTTGAGGCCAGGGGTTCGAGACCAGCCTGAGTAAGAGCAAGACCCCCTCTCTGTAAAAAAATAGAAAAATTAGCCACACGTGGTGGCAAGTGCCTGTAGTTCTCAGCTGCTGTGCAGGCTGAGGCAGGAGGATCACCCGAGCCTAGAAGTTAGAGGTTGCAGTGAGCTATGATGATGCCACTGGACTCCAGCCCAGGCAACAGAGCAAGAACCTGTCTCGGGAAAAAAATACGCTCATAATTTCTGTCCCATAGAAGTTTCTTGCCCAATGAAATGTCTGGGTCGTCATGGTATTTACTTAAGTTTATTTATTACTTGAGTTTTGGTTTTAAATGTTATTGGATAGCTAAAAGTGACTGCAATTCTAATTTCTCCTGAAGTCTTTTCTTAAGTCAGTTTTATTTTCAGATGTGTGGAATTCGTTTGGGCTTTAATGTCTTTTCATTGTGTCATCAGCCCCTCTTGGACCAGCTAGCTAGACTGTTCTCATAAAAAAACTGTAGCAAAATTTTAAACTAAAATGAATGTTACCAATATAGAAACAAAACAAGGTACCTATCTGTAAGCTTAGTTTATAGGGATTCCTTTATTCAATGTAGCAGACATTGAAACTTCAAGTTGCATATTTTCTGAGATTAATTTTTAAAGTAACATTGTGAAGGAAAACAATCTAAGCAACAAATTCTTCCAAGCCTCTGTACCATCAGTTTATTAACCTGAGTACAGTTTATGACCAAGAATCATAATTTCTTAATGCTAAAATGTAAATTCATTGGGAGTTGCACTGTCATTGAAAAAAATTATAATTTTCCTGTGTGAAAATGATGGTGCTTCCATGCCCCTTGAGTCCTTTTTCTCCCCAGGTTTCAAAATGGTTTTTAATAACAAGGCAAGCCTGGTGCAGTGGTTCATGCCTGTCAACCTAGCACTTTGGAAGCTGAGCCAGGAGTTCCAGACCAGCCTGAGCAACTTAGCAAGACCTTGTCTGTACAAAAAAATAGCAAAGTTAGCCAGGTGCGGTGGCTCACGCCTGTAATCCTAGCACTTGGGGAGACCAAGGTGGTAGAGTCGCTTGAGCCCAGGAGTTTGAGGTTGCAGTGAGCTGTGATGGCACCACTGCACTCTAGGCCCTGCAACAGAGCAAGACTATGTCTCAAAAACAAGGGAAATAGTTGGGGGAAATTGTTTCTATGATATTAATTCAACATTTGAGCCAGAAATGAGAAAGAGCCTCACTAGTTTACATTTCAAACTGCCTGAAATTCTAGGTGGCATGAGACCAAGTATAAATAAGTAAATATGTATTCTCACATATATTATGAATCAAGTTTTTGTTTCCAAATGCAAATTAGTCATACAGAAACTATGTATTTTCTGAAACTGGGAAATGCACAAACCAGAGCAATATATGTTGCCTGAGTTTTTATTCAGCTTTAGCCATTGAAATTAACCTGAAGATGTCCATGAAATTTCTTTTGCCAGCCAAATCTTATAATTCTCTTGAATTTAGACTATATTTTTAAAATGACACCTCAAATTCACATTTCTTCTTCCAAATTGCCTTAGTTTGTATTTTGAAGTTAATCTTGTTTAAGTATTAAGGAAACACATTTGATAAGATTTACTTTGGAACACATTTTGTGCTGGGAAGCTAAACAGTAGTGGAAAATAGCAAATTGTGATTTTTTTTCACATATTAGACCATCCCTAGGTATGCAGAAAATCCATTATATTTGTAAGGTAGTCAAATGCTAATGTAATCATTTAGCATTTAAGTGATGATTTAATTTCAAGGCAGTTCTGAAGTTACTTGCTTTTACAAGTAAGTTCATGGCATTGTAACAATTTGCATTGTCTTTTTATGATAAATTGCTTCTTTTTTCTATAAAACTTTGGGAATTCTGTAAACCCTAGAGAAAATGCTAAGCAAGTGTTTATTTTTGCCCACTGTTTCAGTGATTTGTGTGTTACATTGTGGTCTAGGAGTGAAACTATGCAGCTACTAATAAAGAATAAATTGCTTTTTAGACAGCATCATCACCATTTCTTACTTCCTGCTGGCTTTCCTGGCTGTGGTATCTTCTCCCCTTTATTTTTCATGTCAGGTTTTTGTTTTTTGTGGGTTTTTTGTTTGTTTGTTTGTTTGTTTTGTTTTTTTGAGACAAAGTCTGGCTCTTTTGCCCAGGCTGGAGTGCAGTGGCGTCAGCCTAGCTCACCGCAACCTCAAACTCCTAGACTCAAGTGATCCTCCTGCCTCAGCCTCCAGAGTAGCTGTGATTACAGGCGTGTGCCACTACACCCAGCTAATTTTTCTATTTTTTGTAGAGATGGGGGTCTCGCTCTTGCTCAGGCTGGTCTCAAACTCCTGATGACCTCAAGAGATCCTCTTGCCTGGGCCTCCCAGATTGCTAGGATTATGTGTGTGAGCCACTGTGCCTGGCCTGTGTCAGTTAGTTTTATTCTACCTGGCAAACACTTCCAACAAATACATTGTTTTCATGCTCAGATGTAATGATAGATATGCTCTTCTAATCCAGGAGCCAAGGAGTGCTTAATCTTAGTATTAGAAGGTTAGTTATTGTTTCTGCTATCTCTTGATTATCCACAACTCTAGTGGGACATAAAGGAGCCATACCTTTTATGTATGGGTAGAATTAAAGGTTTGGTGTTAGTTTTTTTCTTTTTCCTTGACTGATAATCCTACTCGATGATATTGGCAACAGTCATTTCTTTAATGATTAAATATGTACAAAAATTGCATTATTTCCATATAACATTCACCTATAATGAAAATACTTGTGTATGTGTTTGAGGTAGAGAAGACCCATACAATCCAGGAATTATTCTAATATGTGAGTCTGGATACCTTCTTTCCCTCTCCTGGGTCATTTACTTTTTATTCATGTACTCACTATGAGGAGGTGATTTTGCTTCATTCCTAAGTCTTGAAGACATCAAGTGCAATGTATTTTGACAGAATTCTACAGTAACTTGATACAAAGGACCATGGAGTTAATTTTTATGAGATTTTGCCAATGGATAGGCATCTAATCAGTAAATTGATATAAAGCTTATTTTAGATATTCTTATTTAATATTTGCTGTTAAATTGATCTTAGTTAAGACTGGTTTTAATTATTATAGCACTTTGGCTCTATTGAAAATATACTCTTGAATTGAAAGTTATTGGATTTTATTAATTTCTAGAGTATGGGATCTTGATTGGATTTTATTAATTCCTACAGTATGGGATCTTTAGGAGCCTACAAAACTTTCATGATGACTTCACATTTATTTAGTAGTTTTAAGACGTCTCACTCTGTCACCCAGGCTGCAGTGCAGTGGCACAATCATAGCTCACTGCATCCTCGAACTCCTTCGTGGCCTCAAGCGATCCTCCCATCTCAGCTTCCAGAGTCCTTGGGATTACAGGCATGAGCCACCATACCCAGCTTTTCACCTTTTAAAATTACTTATACTCAGAAGTAAACTAGTAGTTTTAAGAATTTTCATGTAATTCAAGCTCTTGCTAAAATGTTACAATCACCAGAGGAAGCTGCTGGATAACAGTTCTCAACCTCCAGAGCAGCTCTGCTTTTTTCTGTTTTACATGTTAGAATTTTATCTAAGAATTCATTTGAATAAAAGCTTTTTGACTTTGCAAAGTTTGAAGATCACTAGGCTCAGAGACTGTATGTATGACTAGGCAAATGAAACTAGACAGTTACTCTTTTATAATAATGGAAACTCAGTAAGAACACATGGTGGTGCTGTGAACAATATTTACAGTTTTTGATTTGGTGTTCTACCCAGTATTGTGATTTACTTATATTTAGAAGGTGGGGAAGAGCAAATGGGATTGGAACAAGAGTCAGATACTGCCTATCATAAAAGGTCAATCACCCTCCGTACTCATCCACCCACCATGTTTGGTTATTTTAGAGGTATTACGGGGAGGAAAGATGTTTTCGTCAGCCACAGATGTGAATTTATCTGCTTGCATTAGTACCTCTACATCTTCCTTTTGTATAAAACAAACTAGTGGTTAAATAAATAATAAACTGGCATAATATTCTAGTGTGTGTACCACAATGTATTCATTTCCCCAATGAAGGATATTTAGGTTGTGTGCAACTTTTTACTATTACAAAAACTGCTGCAGTGGGCATCCTGGCACGTTTCCCTTGAACACAGGTACTAGCGTTTCTCTAGATTGGTATTTGCCTAGAAATAAAATTAGTAGGTCATTGGGTAGCACATCTTCCAATTAGTATTGCAAAAGCATTGTACTAAAGATGTACCAAGTTACCCATGCACCATAAATGTACCAAAATTCCTGTTCTCTGTCCTTCATTCTCAGTAACACTTCATACTGTCAGGCTTTTAATTTGCCAGTCAGATGAGCATGAAGTAGTATTATATAATTTGCATTTCTGATTGCATGTGAGGTGAACATCTTTTTCTATGTGTATAGGCCATTTGGCTTTCCTCTTCTCTGAATTGAATGCTCGCATCCTTTGTCCATTTTTTTATTGGGTGTGTCTTTTTCTCATTTATTTGTAGTTTATGCACACACACACACACACACACACACACACACACACACACAAACACACACACACTGGATAATAGTCCTTTGTTATGTGAGTTACAAAACCTTCCAGTCTGTTTTTGATTGATTGTCCTTATTTCGTGTGTGTCTTTTATTATTTGTCAATCTGTATGTTTTTTGTTACTTGTTGAAGAAATCATCCTCATCCTACATTGCAGAAGTCTCTAACGTTTTCTTCCAGTGGTTTTTAAAATCATCCTACTTCCAAGCACACGTATTTAGGTTTTTAATCATTCTTGAATTTACTGTTATATATGGTATGAACTAAGGTATCTAATTTTTTTTCCCATACAGCTAGCTAATTGTGCCAACACCATGCCACCACTGTCAAACACTGATACCCCAAATATGTTTGGTCCATTTCCAGTTTTTTTTTTATTTTGTTCTATTTTTTGGTCTAACCCTGTGCAGACATCACATCATTTTAATTTCCGTAGCCTCGTAAGTGCTGATACCTGGCAGGCATGCTTTCCTTTTAATAAAAATACAATTAATAATCCATATTCTTCTAGTTTTTAATAGCTTGCGTCCATTTTGGGATCTAATATTGAAAATTGTTCATCCTCTTTATAAATTGTTGTACATTTACATTTTAAACCATAGTGTGGTGCCATATTGCTCATTCATTTTAATCTGTTGTGACCCTTTTCCTTCCTCTATAAAACAGGATTAGTAACAGTGCCATGCCAAGCTATGTCGGAGCCTGAGGCAAAAGGAAAATTTAGCAATAATAATTCTGTCTTTATTTTAAATCTCGATATTTTGTTCACTGTAGTTTTACATTAGTTTTGATTTTTTTAAATGTTGCATTAAAATATTTATCTCGATTACATGCCACCTCTTAAATTTTGTCCCTAAGACAAATGCCTCACCCTAGTCCCAGAGGATAAGTATGGTGAATTCCTGGCCCTTTTAAGTAGATCGTTTTTCTGAGTTAAGGCAGAAGTTACCAAGGAGGAATAACTCCTTAGCCTACTAGTACCCTTTAGCATAAAACAGTTTTCTGGGGCAGCTTAGTGAAATGGAGGAAGGGCTGGTCTAAGAGAGTCCTGCTTTCCAGCAGCAGGTAGTTGCTAGAGGCTTCCCTAGGCAGTTTGCTGTCTTTTAATATTAATACTTTGAAACGTGATGCCAGAGTAACAAAGCAGAATTACAAAAGGATGTCTTCTATGTAAAAGTTTGTTTCCGGAATTTATTCCAAAATACATTTCTTTTTTTATATTTTGATATCATTGAAATTAGGGACCGTCTTAGGCCAATGGCATCTTACAGTTACTGGCTAGGCAGCATCATGGCATTGTTGCGTCAACTTGGTCATCCATATTTGAATTCATAGTTCGATTTGGTACATTATTGAGACTACATGTGTTATGTTTAAATGCTGTTGAAAATGCCTTCAAAATGATTACATTGTAATTTGGCATTTAATGCAGAAAATACAGCATTATGTAAGATTAAAAAAAGATTTAAGGCTGTTAAAGTAAGTGTAAAATAATCCTATGTATTGATAAAGTATTGCTTTATAGTTGGCAGCATTTTTTTCTTGATGATACATAAAATAATGGAATCTTAGAGTTGATGAAGTATTATATGTATAAAAGTATTATATGTATAATTTATGGGTATGTAATATGTATGTTTAAAACATGCATGAGGATAATACACATTAACTTTAGAACAGTAATTCAAAGGCATTGGGAAAGTGAGGTTTTTATCTTTAAAAAGTAAAGATGTAAAAATGTTAAATCTAGGCAGTAGGTAAAAGAGGCATATTTTCTGTAATTTTATGTATGAATTTTTCATAAAATTTTGAATTAAACAATAAAATACAGAAACAAAATTAATTCAGTGGTCCTGAATGCCTTCAAGAAGAGGGGTACCAATTTATAGTCCCCAAAGTGTACAAGAACGCCCATGTATTTCACTTCCTCACCAATATTGCACATTGACAATCTGGTGGGTAAAATATTGTAACTTACATTTTCTGACTTAATCCCCAGTTATTTGATTACTAGTGAGTGAACATTTTTTTTTTCATATTTGGCCAGTTATGTGTTTTATAAAGCCCATTCATACATGTTACTAATTTTTCTATTAACCCACACATCATTTTTCTTATTGATTTGTGAGAGCTCTTTATATATAGAGGAAATTAACCATTATTCTGTTACATATGTCATGAAATATTTTCCCCAGTTCACCATTTGCCTTTCAATATTGTAATACTGTTTATGGTTTGCTGTTGTTTTTTATGAAGGATACTGAGAGATGGTATTCAGAACAAAGGGCATCTGACCATACTGAAATGACCTAATTTTTGAAAAACCACAAGCTCAGCATCATACCCCCCGCCCCAAATCTGATATTGTACTACCCCTGTTTCTGAGCTTTTTCTTACACAATAATTATGTTTCTATGCCAGCTTTTCCTACAGGTAGAACAAGGGGTCTCTACTCACTATGGTTAGAGAAGCACTAGATGGGGCTAAAATGCTCAGATCTGAACAGTACTGGAAAACTCTCCTTAGTCAAAAATATTTCCTTTGGCCAGGAATGGTGGCTTATGCCTGTAGTCCTAGCACTTTGGCAGGCCAAGCTGGGAGGAGTGCTTGTGCCTGGGAGTTTGAGACCAGCCTGGGCAACATAGTGTGACTCCATCTCTACAAAAAATGTAAAAATCAGCCAGGCATGTTGGGATATGGCTACAGTCCCAGCTACTCGGAAGGCTGAGGTGGGAGGATTGCTTGAGCCCAGAAGTTCAAGGCTGCAGTGAGCTATGATAGTGCCACGGCACTCCAGCCTGGGTGACAGAGTGAGACCTTTCTCAAAAACAAAAAACAAGCAAAAAACCGCTAACTTTTCCCTTTCATATGCCCTTTTAAATCAAATATGGCAGGGTTTGTTTTACTTTTTTTAAAAAAAAGTATTTACCTATGGTAAACTGCAATGATCTTAGGTGTTAAATTTGATGAATTTTGATGTATATTTCTTATATTCAAAAATTTTAGAATTTTATCATTTTCTTTAACAGTTTCATCAACCTTCAGCTGCATACACAGACAATTTTTTCACATGAGTAAGTAAATATTTACATATATTTTAAGGCTTGAGCCTTTTTGATAAATATATTTATAAATATTTAATACAACTAGAACTTATTACTATGGAGCAAAAATCAAATATGTTTCCAATTATTTTTTCATTATCCCCTTATACCAGCTATTACATAAGCCAATCTTTTCTTATTATTTGAAGATGCCCTTTATTATATATTCTTATATATGCTTATATTTTTATGGGCATTCTATTTCATTGCTTTGTATTGTGTGTCAGCACCATGTCATCTTAATTATTATCTTGTAGGGAAATGCCCCCTTATTCCTCTACTTTTACAAAAAATCGAATGTGTTTATTCTTCCAGAAGAACTTTTGAATAATTGGCCAAGATTTCCCTGACAAACAAAAATCCTGTTAATATGTTGATTGAATCGTTACATGTGTAGATTAATTTGTGGGTCATTGATATCTTTAGCAGAGGTGAGTTCCATTCCTATATCTTTCTATTTATACACGTGTTTTTAATGCCCCCAGTACATCTTTGTAGTTTTCTCCATATTGTCTACACCTTTCTCAAATTAATTCCTTGTTATTTTATATTTCTTGTTGCTGTTATGAACTCCCCCTCCCACCCTGTAACCTCCCGTATATTTTTATTTTCTATCTGTTTAGTAGACAACTTGGCATTATTCACTTACAAAAAAAAAAAAAAAAATCACTTCAATTTCTATCATTTCCACCAGATGGCAGTCTTGCTTACGTCCAGTTGTAAACCTGCTGAGAGCTCTGGTGACAAGAAAGGCAGAGACTTGGCAAACCTTCCGAATGCCCAGAAGTACAAGGACAAAAGGATTTCTTGTAAACCTGAATGGAAAATGAACCCAGTATTTTATAATTATAATATTTATATGGCTATTGACCTTTAATCTTTTTTTTTTTTTTTTTTTGAGACAGAGTCTCACTCTCTTGCCTGGGGCGAGTGCCATGGCGTTAGCCTAGCTCACAGCAACCTCAAACTCCTGGGCTCGAGCAATCCTACTGTCTCAGCCTCCCGAGTAGCTGGGACTACAGGCATGCGCCACCATGCCCGGCTAATTTTTTCTCTATATATTTTTAGCTGTCCAATTAATTTTCTTTCTATTTTTGGTAGAGACGGGGGTCTCGCTCTTGCTCAGGCTGGTCTCGAACTCCTGAGCTCAGAACGATCCACCCGCCTCAGCCTCCCAGAGTGCTAGGATTACAGGCGTGAGCCACCGCGCCCGGCCGACCTTTAATCTTATATCCTACTAGTGGAGACAGAGAAGAACTGTCACTGTGCCCTTCAAAAATCATATTTTTCCCTGTCCATGTGATAGACACCTGGGGCTTCTTGGCAACACTTTCGGTTTTATTCCAGGGACTCTCATGGTTAGAGGCAGGCTTTAATCTATCATTATTGTTTTCCTTTTCCCAAAAGCTCCATTTATATCTGAAGTTGCTGTGTTTGTGAATGTTTGCGTAGGAGCATCTTGTGACTCTGGTTTTTATCATTTCCAGATCTCTTCTGAAAGGAGGCAGTGTTTACAGTTAATATGAAAGGAAGTAGGTTTGTAACTGGCTGCTTCTACATGAATACAAATCTTAATAACCTTCCTAAATGAAACCTTTTTTGGCTTAATTTAGGTGACTTCTAAGACCTGTATTTAGGAATATAGAAAATAGTGAATTACTTGATCTGGGAAAGGAATTGGCTCATATTTTCTCATAGATACTCTTCCAAGTGGCCAAAAAATAGTACTTTTGAACAGCAGTCACCTAGGCAAGCTCCTCTCTTGTACCTTTTATTAAAATTCCATTTGTTAATCAATTTGCTTTTATAACCAGGGAGTAATAAACAACTGTAACTACATAGTAACTATGTACATTCCCTTTCTGAGAGATGATAGTCTTACTGTTGGATTGAAAAGTGTAAGAAAGTATGGTAAAAATAAAAAAGGAACACATATTTGGTTCTTGAGTACAAAGGTATGCCAAGGTTAATCCTTGCTTTTCCAAAGAAAATTGATATAAATATTCAAGGAGGTGATATAGCAAAAATTTTGAAGGATAATAGATAATCTCCTTTAGAGAAAACTATGGAAAAATCTCTCATTTTTTGGATCCCTGGATAATTCTAGTATGTAGTTGTGTGGAATAGCAAACTTCTTCAGTGTGTTGGATGGATTTACTCACATTTTGTTTAGTCTCTTAGAGTGAATGTTGAAATGGACTTATTGGAATCAGCTATGTAGCTGTAGTTGTGCCTAGAGCTGTAGTGTACTAAGACATACCTTTCAGTAAGACAGAATTGAAATTGGTTAAAATTAGGTTCTTCCGACACATTTCAGAATAGTTAGAGGTAAGCCAAATTGTATAAATAAAATGATAAGTGTACCTGGATGGTTGGCTATGTAAACTATCTTTGAGAAGGAAGGAATTCTTTTCTAATAACTCATGTTTATATGTTGTTTATAATATGGAAATATACATATGCAGACACATATTTTGGCTTTTTTAGGGTGGGGCACACATGAATCTGGCAACTGAGACAGAATGTTCCTTATAATAGTGTAACAGTATACCACACTAATCAAATGTCGTTCGCTATCAAAAATTTACACATCAGCAATGATTGCTTTAACACTAGAAAAAATATACAGTAGTAAACTACATTTTCTAGACTGAGTTCACATCAAAAAACAACACACACAGCTGCTCGTCCATTTCAGAGAGTGGCTAATAAAGCAAACTCTGAATGTTTTGTGGTTTGACATCCCCAAAAGTTTTAGCAAAGCAGTTCTGAAGATTTGTCATTCCTGTGTTCTTCAAAGATAGAGTAATAAATTTTGTAGCTGGACAGATCTTCAAATATAAATTTGTAAAAGCTCAAAGTTGGAGCAAATCTGAATGCCAGATGGTCTTTCCGCAGCCTCTGGTCTGAGTCTCAGGACAGCAGTCCACTTCATCTGTGGGCAGCTCTGCCTGTCCTCATTGCATCTCTATTTCCCCCCTCATTTGTCTTAATCCTTGAGACCAAACATTTAACCACAGCTCTTAGGATGCCTCCCAGCATCTTTCTCTTCCCCGTTATTTCATCCATATATGTCGTGACTTCAACTGTATTTACCAACCGGGACCATTTGTCCAAATGTTCTCTCATTTTCCTGATCTTTCTTAAAGTGTACAACCCAGAACTGAACACTTATGGACGGCAGATTGTGTCATCCTTTGTTCTGGTGAATACTCTTCTGTTCTTCTGTTTAACACCCAAATATTGGACCAGCTTTTCCAACAACCACATGGTACTGTTTGAGTCCTTTGAGCTTAATTATTTTTACTGCTTTTAAATAGACGTCTCCCATTGCACACTTGTGCTGTTTGGGTTTTGGTTAACCTACTTTGCAGGATCTTTATTCCTGGTAGGTTTTCTTGGGTTAAATTCGTTAATCTTTTGACTTGCTCTTGGATTCATCTAAGAAGTATTAGCCATCTTCTTTCCAGTCAATCCAAAATTTCATATGTAAACCTCCTATATTGAATGAAACAAGTCCAAGGACAGAAGCCCTGTGGTACGCCTCACAAACTTCTTTTCAGTATGATGCAAATTGACCAATCTATTAATTAACACCCATTAGTTAAGAATTTTAATAATGTACTGATTCATGTATCAGCTCATATCTTTCCAGGTTATGTATGAGGATGTCATGGGATTTTACATTCCTTGCTGAAGTCACTTGTGTATATCTCAATTTATCTGGAGTTTTCACTTTGACCCTATTCCTGTAGGTCCATGCAAATTTCTGGTGTTTGTTTTTGCTTATGATGTTTATCACATCATTGGCATACTTTTAAATTCTGAGCTTCTTACATTTATTCCTGTGCAACTGGTGTTCTCTTGTTTTATTATTTTTTAGGGACATTTCCCTTTTTATCTTGTAGGTATTTATACTTAAGTAAACAAAGTATTTTTGAAAATAACCCTGATGCATTAAAAAAAAAAAGTATCGAAACTACAACTTGGTCTGCAACCTGAGTGCCAAATGCAGCCATGTAGGTTGTACAGGGCAGAACGGTGCCTAATCCAGGAAGACACCATTCTCATCATAGACATGTGGACCCAGATCTTACGACTGACTCTCCAGCAAGTGGCAGGAAGTGTTCTTATTCTAATAAGACCAGTATAATTATATTGCAACGTGTGTCTGAGAGGTGGAAGTAAAGTGACTTGAGTGTTTTTTCCAATTTACCAAAGATACCACAAGGGCTACCAGCAGCCCTGGTGTCTCGAATTGCTTTGGAAAGTAGCCAATGTAGCTTTTCACTTTACATTCTTCTCTACCTGTTTTTTTTTTTTTTTTTTTTTTTTTTTTTTTTTTTTTTTTTTTTTTTTTTTTTTTTTTTTTTTTTTTTTTTTTTTTTTTTTTTTTT
>RJWJ010002053.1:38921-110589 GCA_004363605.1 Indri indri | reverse complement strand
TATGTTTTTTTATCCCTTTTATATAAAAATGTTGATGTAATCCTGATGAAATTTGCATATGACACAAATCTGGAAAAGATAGCTCATATTTTAGGTGACAAACAAACACCCGAAAGAATCCTGTGCTTAGTGCTGATAACAGTCTAAGTGAATGGGATCAGGCACATAAAATGTGGAAAACTGTTGAATTATGACGATGTGGGACTCCCACACTCAACTATAATTAAAAGTTAAAATTAATTATGTTGGTTCAAAATGCTATCAAGTCTATATCATTTTATTTCTGAGCCTTGATTCTTTAGTTCAACTGGTAACTGCTAAATATTTAAAACAAACATTTTTGTATTGCATTTTATAGCACTGGAGGTGGATTGGATTAAAATAGAGATCTTTTTTAAAACACCAGTTTCCTTGCCTTAAAAACATTCAGTCTACATGAGTAACTACAGTAAACATCTAGTATTCCTGGAGCATATCTATGTTTTCTGCACAAAGAAAAGACAACTTGTAAGAAAGGTAAAGAAAAGAGTGTCTCAGTGGTGCGTTAGATTGAATGGCTAAAATATGGGGGAGGGAAACGAGAAAAACTAGGGCACTGATACAGACCACAGTACAAGTTTGCTTTCCATGCAGCTGTGGAGGTAATCAATTTGCTGGAATAACAGCCCAGGTGAAAAAGTGTCATGCTGTCTCCTAACAGTTTCCTACAGGGTTTGTCATGTGGCAGGCTATATAATCTATGCCTGAGCTTAACTTTCAACTTTGTTTTCCTGAATGGATTAAAGCATTGAAATCCTGACAGAGATTTAAAAAATGTGGTTCTAAATTCATTTTATATATTAGCAACTGTTCAAAGAAAGCTTGGAGAACCAGTGACACTTCTCTGCCCTGAGCAACTTGATGGTCTCTTTGGAAATTTTGACCATGGCTGAAATATCATGATGTTTTGTCTATACAGAAAGTTCATCTAATTATGTCCAAGAGACATATAGAATAATTTAGAGTGACTTAATGGAGACCTATAGAATAATTAAATGGATCACCTTTACTGAAAAATTTAATCGAGTTTAACAACTAATCCCATTGGTAATTGATTAATATTTTTTAGTAACATTCACCATGTTAGTTGAATATTTTAGATCTCTAATTCACAAGTTTAATTTTAAGCTAGCTGTTTCTCTGGAGAAAAGACTGTAGGCTAAACAAGGTATGTTCATGCTTAGTGGCTTACCTACCAGAGTTCAGAGGGTATGCTTTACAGAAAGCATTTCACTTTTTCCTTTAAAAATTTTATTTTTTAGCTCTTTTATATATTAATAAAAGCAAGAAAATAGTACAAGTAAAATAACACCAATAGAAATACCTTTTTCCCCCAGGAATCTTGCATATCAAAACCAAAAGTGTTCTTTTAATAAAAAGAACATCAAATAACATGAGATGTGGTACATAGATTTTCCTTATTCAAATGGTAGAATTTTCATTGATTCACTCTTACAGCACTACCAATTTGAGGTAGCAAAACATTTATGGTGGCATTTAAGATTCATATTAACTGTATTTATAAAGATTATTTACCATATGCTTCATGCTCGTTTTATATATTGCATGCCTAATTATATGGTGATTTATAATGGTGCAATTTTTAAAGTGACTTTTCAGTCAAGCTAGCGTCTAATTTGTAGAGGGCCTCTCCTTCCTGTATCAATGGCTCCTGCACAAAACACTATTTCTCATTAAAGGTTCCTATTCCCTTTGGCGGTCAGGATAAAATCTCTAATCAAGCTCGAGGAAAGAGCCAGAGTTCAAAGATGTCATTGGGTCCCAAGGCTGGTCTTGTGTGGCTGGCTAAAGGTTCTCAGGCTTAACATTTCATCTGTAAAGAGAACTGTCAGGGTCAAATACTCCAATCAGCAGTCAAATAAAGCACATTAAATGAGCAAAAAAGAAGAGTGAGAGTTTTATAAAAGAGAACATAAAGCTTCAATACTTGTTTCAGAGTCTTACAACTTTAGCAATGGCTCCCCAGGAGTAGTACATCAGGATATGCTAACCTTGGGATCCCATTGCTTTTGGAAGCATCCAGATTTTACACCTAGTGACCTCTTCTTTTCACAACATTTCATTCTTCATCCTCCTTCCCACGTCCTTATGTTCTCCTTTCTGCTTTCTCTTCTAAGTTGCCTAAAGTTTATACATGCATGTATAGGGTAAAATGATCTTAATGGCCATATTGCTGTAGGATTAATGCTTTCAGAGACTGTCTTTCTGAAAATTAATATCATTTTTGAGACTGTAAAAAGACAAGCTTTCCTAAGACCTCAGGAGAACAATAAGAAACAGGCTTGTGTTTTGATTTGGGACAAAATTCAACGAAGATGTATATTGCAGATGTCAAATTTGATATTTTACTCCTGATAAGTACGTAGGACTCCCAGGAGCCTGTCTTGTAGGAGGAAAGAATAACAGGCTTAAGTCCCATGATGCAAATGTGAGAAAAGAATTTTGCCCATAATTTTAGCTTAACATTTGGAGAAGGAAGTTTCAATTTAATCTTAGAAAGTGGATTCTGTCTGTTCTCCTTTCACAAGCAGCAGTACCATTATGAATTACATTTGACTTCATAATGTCCACAATGAAGTTTCTTGCTTTTGATATGCCCAAATAAAAACAAAAGAGACAGTTTGCACATTTGAATCTTTCACTTCTGAGAAACAGTGCCCTTTTACAGGTAAAGTGTGGCCATAATTCATGGGTGTATAATATATATTTTAATGTTCACCACCAACACATATGATTTAGGTATGGTCTTGATTGTATGAACTGGCCAGATTGTAAAGTATTAAGGCTTTGTTCAGGTGTTTCTTAAAAAAGAATATCAAACTGCTTCAATAAATGGCCAAGAATTTTTTTTCATCCCAGAATGATATCAGGAGGCATTTGATGCTGTCATGGTTTCTGATGTCAAAATCTTCAATGAAAAATATTCCTTTGTAAATCAGCAGTCCATCTATTACCCATAGTATTTGAATGAGTCAAATGGCTTGTTTATGACATGTTTGTTTTGTGAATCCTGCCTCCTGATTCACTTCAAGTACTTTATAATTATATTCCTTGAAAACAGATGCTTTTAATATTCAGCTTGAGTGTTTTATAAGCTATACAAATATTTTGTTTGTGGTATTTTCTGATGCTCACAGCCAAAATATGCTAGTCAATTTTTCAGAAGATCATTTGATTATGCAGGAACCTGGGGCAATTCAGCTTCCGAAGATTGTCCCCCAAAGTAGGATCTTTAAGCTATATAATATGCTCTATTGCAAAGGGCCAGGTCTCAGCATTTTAATTCTTTGAATAAAAATCATGACAATATTTTGTCAGATACCAATCACCAATTTCAGAAAATGATAATGTGGCTCTTGTCCTGGTTCCCGTTTCTTTCTGTTGGGCTGAAGAGTTTTCTTCAAGCCTTCTAAGGAAGAAGGCCCAATTAAAAGCACTCATTCTTGTGCCACTAAAACTCACACAATGATTTGAAAAAACACCCCTAATTTGAAGCTGTTAATACAACTGTAATTTTATTTCTTTAACATTGCCTCTTGTAGGGTACCACCAATCTATGAAAACAAACCAGTAATAGCACCATTTGAAAACCACCCAGGGTCAATTGTCCTCTTTTCTTTTTTCTAAATAACCTATTAAAAGACCCCTAGAAGCTATAACAATAAGTAAGGAACTAGCAGTGCCTATTATGCCTGGGTAGTAGTACTGATAGCACAGCACTAGTCCAAATACTCCAAACCAATAGTCTAGCAATTTTCCATGCCCAGTGTACTCACTCCGAGAAACAGGTTGGCTGTTCTATAGAGGAAGTGGTGGAAGGTTTTTATATCTATGATTTTTCAGTATGTGAAATTTTAAAGACCATTTTTATCTAATATCACGAGACTTATAGTTTTAATATTTGATTTCTGCAATATTTTTGGCCTTGACACAGGACGTAATGTGTGAATGTGTGTTGAAAATGAACTGAGAGTGAGTGGAACAAAGCTTGAAAACATATTGGCACGGCATGTGTACATTTAGATACTCATTTGTGAATTACCCTCAATTTATAGGTGTTGTTGGTTTGAAAACAATAAATAAAACAACTATTTTTCCTCTCTTTTCTGGACCAATGTCTCTGTCTGCTGATCTGGTTGTTTATATGGCTGAGGACTCATGTTTTATGTTCTGATTACATTCTGTGGTGAGTTTTTCTCCAGTCATTCATGTGCAAATCTGATGTATGTTATACATTTCTTGAGGAAATGAACAATGCCATGTGTTTCTTGGGTACTCTTTAATACTTGCTATATTATAAGGTACATAGTAGATACTAAATAAATAATAAATGAAGTAATTAAATTATTCAATTTTTCTAAGGTTTTCCATATTAATAGCTCTGCACAAAATTCTACAACTTAGCTATCCTTGACACGTAATCTAATACTACCATCTGTACTTTCAGTGCATTATTACTAAATGTATTGTCTAAATGTATTACGGAACGTATTGTCTAGAATGGCTGGGCTATGCATTATTCTGTTTAATCAAGTACTCTGACTAATAAAGATTTACTCTGAATATCATTCATGGAGTAATAATTTTCAAGAAATTTTTCCGCTATGACAGGTATTTTAATGCTAAACCTTCATTAGACATGGTTAAACCTTAATGATTCAAGATACCTCTTGGTTCTACATTAATCAAACTAGTAAAAGCCAGAAATATTTGCTGATAGAGATTTCTAGTTTGTAGAATGACAGATAAATAAGCTTCTAATTATGTGAATTGACTAAAAAACCTATTAAGTTATACAGAAGAGAAAACATCCAGGGGAATATGGCTGTGTATTTGTGTTTATGGATGAATCTATTCTGTAAAATATTCTTAAGGCCAAGAATGTGAAATTAACAGTCATCTTCAATGTTGTGCCAGAATAAATAAGTAGCTGAAATTTAGGTGTTACCTTGTTCCGGAACATGGACACTATACTTTTTTTTTTTTTTTTTTTTTTTTTTCAGTTTTTCTTCATATCTCCCTCCTTTTTGTATACCGTATCATTCACCCATAACCTCTGCTTCATGCTTGAGAAGAGAAGGCAAGGGGTGGAAAAACGTTATTATCTAGCAATTTAATTTCCAGGGTCAGATAGTAGTCACTCTCTTCTCAAGCCTAGGTAGAGCCTCCATGTAAATGTACGATTCCCACTGAGCCTGCTGCCCTCGAAAATAGCTCACCCTGTGTGAAAGGAGCTACCTGGGTCCCCTGCACATTCTCTCTCCCCTGCACGTTCAAACTGTCCTTAGTCTCCTGACTGACAAGGGAGAATCAAACCGACTTGAGAGGTTGTCCAACAGGACTACAAATTACCTTCAATATCTTTTCCTGACCATCCACCTTCCTCCTCTGGGAACCCTTTATGAATGAAATTATCCCAGGAATTACTATCTCTCCAAGTGGAAATAACAGGAGGAGTATCACAATGCAGACGTACACAGATATTATCTGTAACATTGGCAGGCTCAGTTGAGGTTTTTTTTCCTATAAAGCATAGAGGGGGATAGATGTGTAATCTCATTCTGTCAAAAATACTGAAGATTTTCATACATCACTGTGTTTCAAAATAAATTACGTGCATAGTAGTGCTACATTAAACTAACATCCAGCACTGAAATGTTTCTTCACCAAGTTGCGATGCTTTTTTATCTCTGGAAATAAGAAACACATTTAACTTGGTTTCTATGATCATCTTGAAAATAATGCTCTCTTGTTTTGGCATAAAGTGAAAACATACATTTTTAATCAAGAAGTATGCTTTTCATTGAGAGAGGGGGAGTGCCAGCACCTCGTGCTGACTTTAAAGTGGTTTTGTAGAGTCGTGGAGGGTGGACATGGCCCACTTCACCCACCGGTTAACATGCTTGCTGCTGACATCAGGCTGGCTTCAGACGAATATCGCAGAGTGAGGTTTCACTCACTTCTGTCAAGTCTCCTCTTCCACCTCGGGATGAAAAAAGAGAAATGTCATTTCTCGTACGCTTGGATGCCATGTTCAGACTTATCCCACAAGCTTTATTTTTGACTTTTACCTCCTGCACTGCTAATGGGAAATTGCCAGTCGTGTTGATTCTCTCTCCTACCCCATCAAATTTTCTTTTTTAGCTAAATGTGTACAAAAAGTTTTATTGAAACCTGCCAAGTCACAGCTCGGTATTCCCTGATACTACACAAAATGAGTTGTGATAAAAATAGCACCACAAATCTTAAATTACTGAATGCACCCATTTCTGTAGTTAAGTACCATGAAAGACATAAGGGAATTTACAGTATGCTTCAAAGGGGGGTACTGGGGGGAGGAACACCTCCTCCCAGTCTAATAAAATTTGGGTAGCTCGGGGTCATTTCCTAATAGGTGCTATTTCCTCTATTTTAATAAAGGTATTTTAACACCTGAATTCTATGCCAGATACCATTGTCATTTTTTCCAGTGACTGGCTCAACTAAATGCTGGTGGGGGCCAGACACTCTTCAAACACTGCTGCTTAATGCCAAATACAACTAACATGCATATGGAAGAAGCCAGGGAAAGCAGTAACCTCCCTAATTATAGCCAAAGGCTCAGAAGTCCAGAAAGCATACAGGAACCTCTAGCTTCTAGCGTGGACAGGGGTCAGGAAGCTCCTCCACCACGGATCTCTGAATTGGCAGCTATCCTTCCCCACCCCATCAACACACAGTCATTTTTTGCCTGCCAAATCCTTGTCCAACCCCAATTCAAATCTATTTATACTCGCCTTTCCTATTTCTGGGCTCAGATGTTAGCCCATACGGTGTGTTGACCGGCACTAAATGTTACTGTGAGAGACCAGCGTTTGCCAGCTTCCTTGGTTGCTGACAGCAGGGAGACAAAAGTTCTGAATATTCGGAGGGACCTTAATCTTCTTAGCATAATCCTGGCCTCAAAGTGGTGATGGTGAAGTTCAACTTAAAAGCATTGAGCTTCCTGAAATTGAAGAATTTAAGAGGTTGAGAGGTGATGCCAGCTGGGCTTCTTCGGCAACAATGATGGCTACTCAGCAGTGGTTCTCAAACTGCAGTGTGTGCGAGAATCACCTGGGCAACGTGTCAGTGATGCAGCTTCGGGGTCTGCCTGCAGAGGATCTGATTCAGTTTGAACTGGGACAGGCCTAGGAATCTGTTTTTAGTAAGCAGCACAGGTGATTGTGATGCCGGTGGCCTGAGTCCCCCACTTTGAGAAGCAATCCCAGGTCTACACTGCAGTCCCCAAAACGCTAGGCCATGTTTCAAGAGTAAGGGGATTAGCAACCCAATTTAAACACCTTAGAGATGGAGTGCTGCTTTAATTCAGATTTATTTAAAGCTTTGGAACACTGAACTTTGTTGTAGGAGCTTTACTTAAAATTCTGAGGTAGAATAACCTTCTTTTCTGAGTTCAATTTTAACAAGGAATGCTATTTGAAGACTGTGGTCCTCGGTTTGTGAGGTCTGAGCATAAAAAGAAAATAAAACCCTACAAGTTGGACCTTCTTATGTAAAACTAGACCTCATTCTTTTTAAAAGGTGTGACCTCGGATCATTAAAATTTTTCTGAAGAGAAGAAATCTGGGATAGATAGCTTTCCTGATAAAATGTGCAGTAGAAATTGTAAGCAGCTTATATGGTGCTCTAGCCTTTACGCTGTTTTGAGGGAGTACTTAAATGAAAAGGAATGTTTTAAAGTTAACTCAGCTGAATTCTATGTAGAACAGAGTAAGCAATCCCCATGGTGCACAGCTTTTGAAGTGTTCTTTTACTTCACTATTTATAGATAACTTAGGAAAACAGTGCCACCTTCGATTTTTGAGGGGAGTGGAGTAGGTGGGTGATTCTGTGCTGTGCTCCCACAGAACAAAAGACACAGCACATTTAAATAAAGATAAAATAAGCAAGTATTATTCATACAAAAGTGCCAAAAAGAGTAAGTTCTTTATTCCAGTCATCAGAGTTTGTGGGTTTGGGTTTTCAGGGTAGAAAGGCACATAAGTAAACACTTTTTTTTTTTTTTTTAAAGGAGGTAAAGATTGTTTGGGTAGAGGAGAAGATATTTGAGGTAGTGAGCAGGACAAATAGTAACAAGGTATTAAAGAAAATCTTGTGTTTTGATAAAGTTAAACCTAACGATTGCTTTAGGAACTTCTGTGATTATGAAAGACTGAATAGGATTAAGTGAAATGGTTTTCTTCAGAGACAATAAGGATAAATATTAGTGAAGGTATAAACTCCCATGATGTGAACTATCATTTTCTGGGTATATGCAAAGTATTAGCTCTTAAGCAATCGGAGATTATAGGAAAAAGGCTTTTCAAGACAAACAGTACTTGAGTGTCAATGTCAATCCATAGCTCTTTGTACAGTGTAATTCCCTCCTTATTCTTTAAATACTCATTGGATTTACAAAGCAATGGAAGGTACCAATCCATCAATACATATATTAACTTGTGTCATGAAATTTGGTCAGAGCCCAAGGTACATCTGGGTAGAGAAAGCTGTTAGATGAGATAATAGCACATTTACTAGCAATATAAATAATGAATCCTTTCTTAGTATAGTAACATCAATGGAGACTTCTGAATATCTTTATCAACAGAAATGTCATCCACTCCCCACCCCAGGATGTAGAAAGAAATGAAAATAAATAACTCCCAAACTTGCAAGAAATATTTTTTCTTAGTACTTTCTAAGAAATAATTTTGGATGATACATTGTTAAAAATGATAAAAGCTTATTATTCTTGATGATAATCTAATATCAAACACATCTCCTTTATGCAATTTTAGTCCATACTAAATGCAATATAAATATAATTGCTAATAGGGTTTGTCCACCAACTTACAGGTGTCAATAAGATTTCCGTTTTGCATAGAGAATTTATGAAGTCAACGATTGCTAGTCATTGCTGTGATGTTGTATGTGGCACCTGGTACACAGTGTGCTCACAGTAATGAGCCCATTCTGCAACTACCTCTAACAGAACTCTGCTATGGGCTATTACAGATATATAAAATATTTAAAGACATCCATTTTCCCCTTTATTTAGTGTGTATTATAAAATAGTTGGATACTCTACTAAATGCATATCTCTCTGCCTTCATAAAGAGTTCTGGAAAGAAAGCAAAAGACATTTAAAGCATCAAAGAGGCTGATGAATAGGGATGCCAGGATATTCAAATACATTTAGAGACAGTATTGTCAAGCTTGTTTTCTGAGCCATGATACTAAAGATAGTAGGAGCCAGCAAAGAAAAGAACTCTGTAGAAATGCAAATCTCTTCAATGTTGAATCTATTAATCCATCGCACACTTTCTTCTGAATCATACTTACTCAGATGTACAAGCAACAAAAAGTATTTAGAATATTTGCATAATTTCAAACACCCAGTTCATAAATTATTTATTGGTTGTGGTCAAATGAATGTTAGCTATTTCATAATTATCTTTTGTGCAAAAGGTTGCATGGTTTACAAAAATATTTCAAAGGCAATTGAATATCTGTAGCTTGCTTAAACAGTGCAAAAAATAAATGGTACTTAATTATGTAGCACTGATGTACGTTTTCCTCATGTTCAAAAATTCTGAGAAAAGTTACACTTAATTTGTAGATTTATTTTAAATGAACATCAGATATTTACAGTAAAAAAAAAACAAAAAACAAAACCCATGAACTACACTCTAGGATTAGGATATAAATCAAATAATCAGGCAACTATATGTCCTAAGATCCCTAGTCATAAAGTCATAAAACTATAGAATAAGAAATGGCTTCAGAAATCACTAGTTCAACATCTCATTTTGACAACTGAGAAAATCATGACACAAAGAATTTTATTGCCTCACCTGACATTCAAGAGATGGGACCATAACTATGGTTTCTGATCTAACCCATTTTTTCCTACACCATGTGGGTTCTACCATTTGAACAATCATATTTCCTTCTTGATAATGATTAAAATTTTAGGAAATTCTTAATGGCAAAACATCCACATATGAATCTACTAGATAAATCACAAAGAAAACCAATATGCTGGAGTGAAGGGGTAGGTGGTACTGCTTTAAAAAAGGTTATATAAATATAGGTTGTATCTCTACAAGTTTGGTTCAGAGAAAGACCACAATTCAAAATTAAAATCTAAATGAGTCCTTTAAAGGATATAATTTACATAATGTGCCTAGTGGAAAAGCACTTTCTTTTTGCATGCAGGATTTTGGAACCTTAGAAATTTTAGTTAAAGACAAGATATACCCTATGCTGGGAGAAGGACAGATGAAAACTCTTACTTATGCAACAAACTTTAAACCTGTGTTCACCACCGTGCTAGGAATGTGTATTAGTGGGCTAGGGCTGCCATAGCAAAATATCACAGACTGTGTGGCTTAAACAACAGAATTTATTTTCACACAATTCTTGAATTATGAAGTCCAAGATCAAGGTATCAGAAAGTTTGGTTTCTGGTTAGGTCACTTTTCCTGGCTTGCAGAACAGCTACCTTCTTTCTATGTCCTTACATGGCCTTTTCTCTGTGTGCACGTGGAAAGAACACAGTCTCCATTGTCTCTTTCTCTTCTTATAAGGATACCTGTCCTATCAGATCAGAGCCCCATTCTTATGACCTCATTTAACCTTAATTATCTCCTTAAAAGTCCTATCTCCAAATATGGTCATGTAGAAGTTAGGGATTCAACATACGAATTTTGTATCTGTGTGTGGGGAGGGGACACAATTTAGTTCATAAGAGTATGAGAATATAAAGATGCAGAAGTCATGGATCTGTATAGCACAGTTTGATTATCAAGGTTTGTGTTGTCACCTTGCTGAGAAACAAATAAACACAAACACTTCAGTGACATACATTAGTACAATAAATATTTACTTCTGTCTAATGTGTCCACAGGTCAGTTGGAGCAGGTGTACTGCACATATTTCATTCCAAAGCAGGACCATGACTAGAGTGAGGCAACAGAGGTACCCAGGAGAGAAAATTTAAGAGAGAAATTCACTCTCAGAGTTGTACAAGTACAGTGATGGCATTCGCAAGACCCGAGAGGGAGTGCCTCCTTAAATTTTTTACCCTAGGCATCGCACTTGTCTCATTCTAGTCCTGGCTCTCTTCTGGAGCCCAAGATGGAGAGGCAATAGCTACCTTTAAAATGTTTTTCTCATAGTAGAAGTCAGAAACTGCTAAAGGGGTGAAAGAAATGCACAATGCCCCTCAAGCCTAAACTAGACTAGGAATTGCCATTTCCAACCTCACTAAAGTTATCAAAACAAGGTCAAAACTTCCCACACGAGACACAGAGCCAGGCCTGAGGTTGATGAGGTGGAGAAATAGTTCTCCTATGAAGATCATGCTTTAATTATGCTGTGGTATGTAACAAACCAACCTAAAAGAAAGGGGATTAAAGTAATGGTGATTTATTACTGCTTAGAATCCTGCGTTGACTGGGTTCGATTCTGCTCCATGTGGTGTGGCTGCAGTCATGTATATAGATGCTCACAAGGGTTAGAACATCTGAGACAGCCTCTCATCTTTGAGGGCCTCTCACCACATGGTTCTCATAATTCAGTAATTTAGTTTGAACTTTTTACAATGGGTAAGATCCCATTGACCAAAGCAAGTCATATGGCCAAAATAAGGGTCAATATGGTAGGGGACTATACAGGAACATGAATAAATGGAGTTGTGGTTCATTGGGAAACACCAATGTAATGGTATATCACAGATCATTCTTTGGTCCCTAATGATTCATATTTATTCCACTTGCAAAATATATCCCCTTCTAAGACTCCCAGCATATAATTCCATTTTGGTACAAAATTCAAGCTTGGACTTTGTCTTAGCCTATTTGTGCTGCTATAACAAAATATTTGAGACTTGGCAATTTATAAAGAACAGAAACTTACTTCCTCACAGTTCTGGAGGATGGGAAGTCCAAGATCAAGGCATCAGCAGGTTTGGTGAGGGACCCAGTCTCTGGTTCCAAGATGGCACCTGGAACACTATGTCCTCACATGGCAGAAGGAACAGAAGAGCAAAAAATGTCTTAACTAGTTCCCTCTAGCCCTTTTAAAGGCACTAATTCATTCATGAGGGCAGCATCCTTATGACTTAATCACTTCCCCAAAGGCCCCACCTCTTAATACCACCACAATGGGGATTAAATTTCAACATAAAATTTGGAGGGAACACAAACATTCAAACCATAGAAAATATCCAAATCTCATCGTTTAAATCTGGTTTAGGTACAATGAGGTGTCTTGGATGTGGTGCCTTATGTGTAGCTTCTTAGATGTTGTTCTTCAGATGTGACTTCTAGGATATCAAAGGCTTATAAACTAAAAAGACAGGCTATCTGTTCCACACATTCTTGATATACAATGGGACAGGATAGGTGCAATAGAGGTTCCTATTTAAAAAGGGGCAGAATTGGAGACATATAATAGTTACTGTCCACAGCAATTCTGTCATCCTACTGGGCACATGTCTTCAGTTCCCTTTGTTCTAGGTTCAGGGACTTTTCTTTGATGAAGATCTGACTATGTATCTTGGGAGTGGTTTTATTATCCATTGCTCATGGCTGCACATTCTCAACCCTTAGCTTCGTCCCTCAGCTTTTGGCTTTGCTTTCTGACTCATCTCTCCTTTTCCATAAGGAATAGCATATGTTTGCAGCTGAAAAAATTCCCCAGCCTGTTTCCTGCCTATAGAAGTGGGGGTGGTGCATCTTTTAATTTTGAACTATTTCTGTCACAAGTGGATTCAACTCCTTTGAATAACTTATGGGTTTTCTATATATCAAACTATAATTTACTCAGTTAGATTAAAGATACACTGATACATCTTTTCAAGACCAGCTCATCTCTACGTGAGGCTGCCTGCTGTGGAACAAAACCCTGAGACTTCCAAGAAACCATTGGGGTCTATAAGTAATTTCCTTAGTAGATCTTTTGAGGTTTTAACAAAGTATATTACACCTTAATCTTTGATTTGATCTTGATCCTGAAGTCATGTTTTGTGGTGGCACACTGGATTTTATCTTTGCTCTGAGATATTTCTCACTTGAAAATTTTATATTTTGCTGTCTGGAGAGGCTGAAAATAAAAAAAGTTTCCTTTTACCACCCACAAAGTTCTGGGTTGGAAGTATCCTCTCTAAATTCCACTTCGAAATTGACTAATTCTATCTTTAGTTTGTGTCTCTTTTGCAGTAGTTTTTCATAAGAAGTTGAAAGGAATTAATTGACATGTTCAGCATTCAATATGGAGATGTCCACAAGTTTCTTAAATATATTTTCTACCTTCAAAGTTGGCATAGGCAGCAATTTCCTTTACCTTTCCACTAATAAAATGTTCCTCTTTCTACAAGTTCATCTCTACTTTCTTCACTGCTTTTTGAGACTCTAGTAAATAGTCTTTTCCACCCTTCATGCCTCTACTCACTTTCTGTTCCCAAAGACAATACCATATATTGTAGATTTTTGTTAAGTACAACCCCATTTCTGGTACCAATTTTTGTGTCAGTTATATATTGCTGCAAAACAAGATGTCCAAACTTAGTAGCTTAAAAACAATTTCTAATAATTTTGTGGGTTGTTCTTTGCTTCACATAGTGTAACTGAGATCACTCAAGCATCTTCTTTCAGATGAGAACACAGATAGTGCCAGAAAGTCTAAGATGGCTTCTCTTCTTCCAGAGTTACTAAGTAATTTGACCTGGGTTTCTTTATGGTATGGTGTCTGTATGGTGACTGCCTTTCATGGGGGAGAGTTCTAAGAGGACATTCACATCTGTGCAAATGTTTACCAAGCTTCTGTGTGCATCAAAGACCCATTACACAGGAGTATTGAACATCTAGAGGTATGGTTCATCAGGAGCTACCAATGTAATAGTCTCCTACAGGTTGTGGAGAGGGAAATGGAGTGAATATTTGCCAATCAATAATCTCATTTACCACATTTACAAATTGTCTTGAAATTTTTTCTAAGTTTTTGCTGTTGTGTACATTTTGACCATTTTACTAGCTGTTATAATTTTCACTTGAGTTGAGATTGGGCTACCTTATCAAAGTAGACCACATTTTACATTTTGTATTAATAAACCACTTTGTGCTCAAGGCAGGTGGGGGGAAGGCTCAGCTAATTCTTTCCTCTTCCTTCCTACATAAATACAATCAAGGCTATCATTGCTTAGTTTTTGATGCAAAGAAAAATAAATGAGATGAAATGCCAATCACTAATTTGTATTCCAGTAAAAGATTTGATTGAGCCTAAATTAAAAAATTTAACCACAACAAGGCTTATAAAAGAGTACTTAAAAAACACTTAATTTTTATTGCAATGGACATCTCTGGTGCACCTCATCACATCCCCTCAGCCACCTATGATTGTGACCACAGTTACATTGAATGGTTCCTCGGGAGTCCAGGCTTAACTTCTCTCTGGATGGTGGTGTCCCATCTCAAGCACCTAATGTGCATCTTTCAGCTTTTATCCTCTGAGCTTTCTTGGCTATGCTGACATTTCAGCAATGGCCTGAAATAGCACTGCTGAGACATGTGGGGTATTTAGGTGTGGAGTATATATTGCCCTTGGGGACAACCCTTAAACAATGGCAAATAAGAGCTTCCAGCTCCTCTTCTTCAGATGGACAATATTGAAGGCATTCTGCATGCTTCTTAGAGGTCCCAGAAGAATCGCGCCCCCTCAGAAGCAAACTCAGTAATAAGCTCTTACATTTGCATTTTTCCTTCCTTGCCTCTCCCCACTCCTTCACTCCTGCATACTGAGATGGCCTTCTGATTAAATGACATCCTTGTTTGAGGCTCTGCTTTCAGTAGAATCGAAGCAAGGCATTTATTTTTCACAAATACATTAAATTAATTGGGTGATTTTAAATCAATTTAAGCTTAATTTTTAAAACAAATCTATCCTTAATTCTGTTGCTATCACTTTCTTCATCACCACCATTATCATCATCATCTTTATCACTCATGGTAAAGTAAATAAAATATGCAAGCATATGTAAAGGTCATATGTAACGAGTTTCGTATCAGACTTGGGGGCTTAGCAAAATTACCTTTCCTTGGAAGGAAATCAGGAAATGTAGAGCAGCATTGGGACATGATATTGAAGCTGATGTCTGATTTTGACTGGACTGGGAGAGATGAGGAAAGGGGGAACATTGATTATATGGAAACCATTTACCCAATTAATTGCTTTATCTAGTGGATGACAGATATTTCTCTTCTAATGCATATTTATCTTCTTTATCGACTGATGATCTTAGTATTATAGGAAAAAATAGGGCAATTCTAAAAGTATATTTAGATACTATCAGTATATAAAATTCATTAATCGCAATAAACTCATTTAAAAAATTGAACTTCTTCTAGGTGTTGATGGTAAAATATATGTTCTAGAACTTTCTTGTTTTGTGTTGTAGCTAAATTTTTTAACCCAATTCCCACCAGATATTCCCAGATACATGTCAAAGTATGGGCCTCTTTATAGTCTTTGCTTTCTCTCGATGTAATATTAATGCAGAAATAGCCCTAGAGTTGAAATTCTTTCTCTGTGGTGGCCTGATTATTAGTTTAGGAAATGTAAACATATAATTAGTATAAAACCGTACACTAACAAGCTTCATTGTGATCAGCTTTCAGTGTCATCATGGTTTCAGAACCTGTGAACAAAAGGTACTGTGGTATAAATGGTTAATTTTGACCAGTAGAGTTCAAAATCAACCTCTGTGTTATTATGCAAGAATTATGAAGTCCAAAGAATATTTTGTTAAGAAATTTAATACTGCATTTCTTTTGAACTCCCAAAGTGTTTTCTCACAGTAAATAGCTACTTGAACAGAGATATAGTTTCTATTCCCCTTCAAAGTATGTCATATCAAAATCTAATCAAGTAAATGAAAGGTAAAAATGTCATCGCACTTCTATAATTTGCTGTCAATATTTCACACCTGTATGGAAAGCAGATAGATATCTAAGCAACAGCTTGATAACATTCCAAACTGCAACCCCTAATTAACTCACCTTTTGAATTATCAGTGAGACTCCATTGCTACCCATGCAGCCTATTGGCAGGGAGCCTGACAACAAAATGCATGTTTAAAATATCAAGTAGGGGGAGAAATGCTATATTATTTGGCACAAATACTGTCATCCACTGGAGCAGAGGGAATGTGCTTTTCCATTTTGCTTGTTATAGATGATCTTTTAGTGACATGCTCTTGGCTTCATCCTAATAAATTATACTGTAATCTCTCAGCCTAAGGAATAGTTGTAAACTATAGTTAATATACTGAATATAATAGAAAAAGTTAATTAAATTAGATAAAAGTATTTCAGGAGTGTTTAAGTGCTCTCAATATTCATGGTCTGACATAATCCATGTATATTTTCTACAATTTGTACAGAAAAGTCTACAGAGCATACAGTATGTATCATTAGGCTAAAACCGATTTGGACACATTTGGCACTTGGGACAGAGAAAGCCCATATCATATAATAATTAAATAATGCAAGTATTTGAGAATTTAGTCTGTCTCTTTGTGAATGAATAAGGAGGCTTCACTATAAATACAGAGTGAGAAACTGGTGGTCATTAAAGTTTATGAGGCTGATTATTTTAAACAGCTTGGAATGGATGAAATCACTCACTTGAGGCTGTGAACATCATGTAAGTCTTTTTGTAATAGTTTTTGCATCAAAAGTGACTGGAACTATTTTTTAATTTTCCAGCCAGTAGTTATTCTTTTACTAATAAATCCATTAAAGGAAATCTAAGAGCATCTGCTATATTGAGCAAATGTTTATTGTGAGTGTTAAGCATTCAGTAATTCTATACCTAATACTGTAGTAACAAAATGTCCTAGAATATATGAACATGATCAGAATGACAGCCCTAGAGTAAACTAGCAAGATATTATTTTGATAAGTTTGTCTGAGAGAAGGAGATGATATAACTTGACACATTTTATAAGAAATGACACAAACTAAAACTGTATTTTCCATCCTCCCTTTCTTCACTCCTCCTTCTCTCCCTTCCTCCCTCCTTTCCTTTTGTTTTGTTATCTGTATAACAATAATGATAATAAATACTATTATTTCCATGTCCTGGCTTCAGGAAAAGAATAGAAAATTCTTTTGTGGTTAGATGTTCAAAGATAAAAATTGTTGAAGTTGGGGTACGGGAGCAGAGATCATCATGAAAATATGAGATATGAGTTAGAAATTTTCCTTTAATCTAAGATTTTAGAGTTAAAATCTGGGAGTTTTTATTGTTGTTACTGTGTTTCTAGTTCAATCATAAGCTCATAGACACTTCTAGCCTCTGTTCTGGGACTCTCTCGGGAGAACCCTATTCCTGGTTGATCAAATCTATAGATATGTGTTTTAAATTCATTGCTTTTGAGTGAGGATGCCTGATTTGCATCTTGAATCTCTCTTTTCTTTTTTAATTTGTTATGTCATATACTCTCCATGGTTCCAAAGCATTTCATGTAGCCTGTATTTCACTATTTCTTTCTCTAGAACACTAGCAGATACCTTCCATTTCACATTGAAAGGCATGTCACACATTAAAAAATATCTGGTATGAACATGATCAATTAAAGAACATGATTTAGGTACTTATGTTTAAGAATATGACATCTATTTTTATGGGCAAAATAATATTTTGCTGATATTAGGTCTGTCTATATCACTCTGGAATTTAAAAGCATTATACTTCATTGAGTTTTTCTCTTTTTCAGAAGAGGATTGACTGACTTTTCCCAAAAGCCATATTCAGTTCTAAATCTTGTGCCTTTAAATGGCATTATACCCATGTTATGGTTTCTGAACCAAAGAATTTCTCTTTTCTGCTAACCTCTTGAGGTCACAGTGGTGGTTTGAAGTCTAAGCAGCAATTCTGTTCAAAGAGTAACTCACAGCAGGGTGTGTGCAATAAGGATATTCGTGATTCCAGTATTCACATATATTCTACTTTACTTTTTAGAAAGTTTGGTTCTGATGCTACTACAAAGGCAGCACCCTTGAAACACGTCATTTTCTCTATCTCCCTGTACCAAAGCCTTATATAATGACATTGGAGATGTATTACTTGAATTTTCATTGCACAAATGCCATTTTTAAAATACCCAGTGGGGTGCTTGATCCCTCATTTGCTCTTTGCTCTGGAATGCCTTTCATTCACCCTCAAGAGGGGTTCAAGGGTCACCCTATGAACAGAGCTGGAAGATCATGTGCCCTTCAAACCAGGAATCATCCCTTCCACTTGGGCATTTTTCTGAATGGTGGGTAGAATGTGATAGGAATTGTATTTTGCAAAGTGAGGTTAAGGGTATGGACTCTGGATCTTGACTGCCTGCATTTGACTCTTGGTTCTACCACTTACTAGTTGTGTGAATTTGGGCAAATTTCTTAAGCTCCTAAGAGCTTAAGAAACATCAGTTTTTCCAACTGTAATGGTATCATAAGAGTGTTGTGAGAATTAAATGAGTTAATATATATGATGATCAATGTCTAGCACATCACAGTGCTATGTATGTATAAATATTATCATTATTATCTGACTCTGTATCTACCTTTATTAGGGTTTCCCAGATATTGGATGATAGGTTTATTGCCATATCTGATTGGTTTTCTAGAAAGCTATGACTAGACTTTATGCAACTGGAAAGGGAGAGGAGAAATTATTTTGTTAAAATTGCATCTACTGCTGATGTACTAAGTCATCAAATATTGACATAAACTGAAGACTTAAAAAACTTAAAAAGTTTAACTGAAAATTTGTTATTTTAACAAACATGTATAGGTTCACTCTGTACAAGGCGACTGCTGTTGTAGGGAGGTGTACCAAGATGACTCGGATAAAAATTATGTCAGGAAACTTATGGAAAAGTAGGAGGGTATAATGTGAAAACACAACCATACTGTAAGGGGAAATTATAAATACCTTCAGAAATCACTCTCTTTTCCTGTGGATTTGCAAAGGAGAGAGCAAAGGGGAAGGGGCATTTATTACTTTGGACTGAGGTGTGGGATTTCTTGGAGGAAATGGCATTTAATATAGTCCATGAAGGCCGACAGTTTATACATATGGAGAAAAAGAATTTTGTTCACATGGAGTACTAGGAATGGTGGCTGGAAATCTGAACTGTGTACTTGACACATCAGCTCAGTTTGCTAGAACTAAGAATCTCTGGTGAGAAATACGTTTGAAGGGGTAGGCTGGAATGGGATCATGGAATGGCTGGATGTTAGGCTAAAGATTTTTTGCTTCTTTTTTTCCACTAACATTAAGATACTAATTTTTTTAAAACAACCAATTGCTGAGTAAGATACAGCTATGAAGACAGCTTTGCTTTCAAGAATCTTACTGTCAGGAGTCATGGTCAAATATATACACCAAATCATCATCAGAGTTACTGCCCCTCCAAGTATCAGACAGGAACAGTCCAGGCAATGCCAGATGCTTCCACAAAGCTGGAGAGACAGATAATTAGTCATAACAGCCCTGTCTCTGAGGTCAGTTGCTCATCCCTGGCCTTCTGGTTGGCTATACACTCTGAAGCCTCCGTGGTTTCTCATCTCTCTCTTTCAACTCAAATGTATTGAATCCTGGGCATTATCCTGAATCTGAAATTTGTCTTAACCCTTTCTTGTACCCTTGAAGATACTCCCTATCCTGCATCCTTTGTGTGTGGCTTATTTTTCTTGGACTGCATCAACAACACAGCTACCTCACAATTTGGTCCAAATTTGTGTCCAAATCGTGGAGGGACCTCCAAATAGAGAACACAAGTGGGCCTACTTATTTTGGTGGGGAAGTGTTTTCCATGAGCTCTTGGTCACTCATTTCTCTTTCTCTTAAGATTTTTGTATGGCTTCTTTAGAAAAATAATTCCAGCATCATAGGGAAAATGGATGGAGGGGAAGAATCTAGAATATGGTAAACCTGTTAGAACCCTCTTGAAGAAATCCAGCCAGGAGAACTGATCTGGGGCTTGAACCAAGGTGTAAATGGCAGAGGAAGAAGGATGCTGGACGGGAAAGAATAGAAGCCGGAGACACTGCAGATGAAAATGTGCCAGGATTCAGCAACAAGTTGCATAGAAAAGGGAAGAGTGAATGAGATTTTGAGCTGGAGTAACCAGGGGGGAAGGTTGTGCTATCAACAGAATAAGAAAAATAGGACATGGTGTAGTTTTTAGAAGAAAGATAGTTCAGTTTTGAGCATATTGAGGAATCTGGTGAATAACCAGATGAAGATCACTATTACCCACTTGGAAATGAGGGTTTGTACCTTCAGAGGGAAGTCAGGCTGAAAGAGCATATTTGAGAATCCTTTGAGGTACTAGTTCAAGTTGAGATGAAATAAAATTGCCAAGGAAGAGAATTTGTCAAGGAAAGGGTTTTTTGGTGAATGCCATGAATTTAGGAAATAGGAAATAAAGGGACAGGGAGAGGGAGAGAAGAGAGATTGAGTAACACAAAAGGTAGGAGAGGGACCAGTAAGGGCGCTTCAACTATGTCATGACAAAAAGTTAATTTATACGTTGTCTTAGTCAAAGTTCTTCTGTGAAGCCAGACTAATAGGCTGTGCATATACTTAGAGAACGAGATTTATCATAAGGAATTGGCTCACATGATTATCGAGGCTGAAAAGTCTAAAATCTGCATTGTGAGCTGGCAGGTTGGAGACCCAGGAGAGTCAATGTTCCAGTTTGAGTCCAAAGGACATCTGCTTCAGAACCAGGAAGGGCTGATGTTGCACATATAGTCTAAAGACAGCCTGCTGGAGAATTATCTCTTTTAGAGGGAAATCTGGTCTTTTTGTTCTATTCAGGCCTTCAACTGATTAAATGAGACCCATTCACACTATGGAGAGCAATTCGCTTTACTCAAAGCTCACTGATTTAAATGTTACTTTTTTCCAAAAACACCCTCACGGAAATACCCAGAATAATATCTGGGCAAACATCTGGCATCCCATAGGCCAGCCAAGTGGAAACATAAAATGAATAATCACAAGTCCACCCCATCAATTGTCCCCTATACACATATCCTTAAATTACATTTAACCTCTAAATGAAGACAATAACAAGGTTATACTTCTGCCTAACATGTTACGACTATTCTGCAAGCAACCAAAAGCACACTAACCCTTTCCCCAGAAGAGATCTGAAGTCCTCGAGAGATGTTTACTCTTCTCCTTAATATTCTGTAACTTAAATGCTATGATATAAGGTCAACACATTTTATATTATATGGCATTAATACACACACACAAATATATTCATAACAAAATAAGAAGAAAGTACTCATGACAATTGCAGTCCTTGATTCTGTAACTGATCATGTGGTCACAGCTGGTTTTTATAGCTACTTGCTTCCTCTATCCATTCTGTATTCCCTCTGTGTTCAGCAAGTCTCTCAGCTGGTTGTAGTTCTTTACCTGGTGGGGTGATCCAGACCTTTATTCCTGAAGGGTCTGGGCCACGCCTAGTTCTGCCTGAATTGGGTTATGGTTTTCCATTGACTTTAATCACAGGATATGGTAATACTAAGAGATGCTCTGAGCAATTTCCTATATTCCAAACATTCTCTTCCTTACCTCCACTATGGAGTAACATTTCAACTTCTCCTTGGTAATAAGGATTAATCACCCCGGACAACACAGTAACTCTTTTCCTTGCCTGTTGATTCAGAGGCATGAGGAGTCCAGAGTGGCTGCGTAGCAGTCATAACCTCTAGTTCAATGGAATCGTTGTTGTGTCTCCTCGTGGAAGCATTCCTCGCTTTGGAACTAAGACCTCTAGATCAGCAAAGCTTGAGGTCACAGGGACAGGAAGAAAAACTTTTGCTGGTGAATCACTAGGGGTAATAGTGAGTGGTGCCACTTCTATCTCTGTCTCTCGTTACTTGGACCCATGAATTCTGGCTGTGGGAAAAACAGCATCCTATATTGAATGCTGATTCAGACCATATACAACCCACTGGAGAACCTTGCCCCAGCCCTGCAAGGTATTGCCACCTAGATGGTGCTGTAGCTGATTCTTCACAAAGCCATTCCACTGTTCTAGCAAGGTGAGTGCTTCCAGATAGTGGGGAACAGGGTAAGCCAGTGAATTCCGCAAGCATGAGCTCATTGCTGCACTTCATTTACCGTGAAGTGAGTTCCTTGATTAGAAGCAATGCTGTGTGGAATACCATGACGGTGGATAGGTATTCTATTAGTTCATAAGTGGTAGTTTTGGGAGAAGCATTGCATGCAGGGAATGTAAATCCATATTCAATGTCTATTCCAGTAAGAACAAAAGGCTGCCTCCTCCATGATGGAAGTGTTACAGTGTATTTATCCTGCCACCAGGGAGCTGGTTGATCACCCCAGGAAATGGCACCACACTGAGGATTCAATGTTGGTTTCTGTTGTTCTCATGACGTGTACATTGTTAAACACTTTCAGACATTTTTGAAGTGCTTATGTGATATGCTGCCTTAAATTGCATCTTGAGGCTGGGTGTGGTGGCTCACTCTTGTAATCTTAGCACTTTGGGAAGTCAAGGAGGGAGGATTGCTTTAGGCCAGGAGTTTGAGGTTGCATTGAGCTCCAATGACACCACTGCGCTGGGCAACAGAGCCTGAATAGAGCCTTGAGACCGTGCCTCAAAAAAAAAAAAAAAAAAAAAAAAAAAAAGGTTCATGTTGAAAACCACATCTCTAAATCCACATTGTTTCCAGAATAACCATCCACTCTCTAATTTTAGGTGAGACATCAAGGAAAACTTATTAATTTTTAGGCCATTGGATTGTTTAGCACCCTTTATCAGTAATTAGTAATCCTAAAAAAGTTATATGCAATTATAGAGAAAAAGAAATTATCCTAGTCAGAAGAGCAGAGTTCTAATGATTAATTTCCTTGTACCCTCCTTGACACTTTATCTACAAGAAAGAATTCAGATACTTCTCTTCAGCTGAAATTTCATTGAGGATACTTTGAACACTGGAGCATATAGGACTTGTATATTCAAATTTGTTAGACAGGTATCTGTAAGCTAGGATGGAGAGTAGCACTATGACAATAACAATTCAATCCTGCCAGTGTTCTTGGCCAGACAATATTTCAAGTGTAGTTTTGAATAACTGTGTTTATATAGGGGTTTGTTTAAGCAATACCATGGGTTTGTATAAGATATGCAAAGCAAGTAACATCATATTTAAAACTCGAAGGGACCTGATGATTTCTCCATCACTGGTGCTTTTAATTAAATGGCATGAATGGAAGGGAAAGAGACAAAAATAATACTAATTTCTAAAAAGGTACTCAGAATACGTCTAAAAAATCCAAAATAAAGCCCACCTACACTTTCTCTACTCTTTCAGATAGCAATAAAACTATAAATCCTCTAGACCATAGTGGAAGATAGATAAAATTTCCTAGTCATTTTTTTAAAGGAAAAAGAGCAAAGAAAAGGACAGAGCATGAGAATTCTTCTAAACACATAACTGTATACTGCATTCCTCCTGTCACTACCACCCTTTCCCTTCTAGAGCTGAACAGTGTGGAAAATGTTTTCAAGCAAAGAATTCTCTCTACCAATCTCTTTCCTACCCCATGTTCTGTTTCAATTTTGAAACTCATTTAAGTCAGAGCTGGAGACGGCTGTAATTAATTTGCATATCTTATAAAAGAGAGCACGAGAAAATTAAAAATGGTCCCACGCAACAGAATATTTAAATCATCTCTTCCTGGAGACCGTAAGGAGTTTTGGAGATTGACTGGGGACAATTCTCACACAGTGTCCCTCACCAGGGTACGTGAGCTCCTCCTTCTTTACCCCAGCAGGTCTTCATCGCATGTTTTAGAGTGTCTTCCTAGAATGACATCCTTAAACAAACTCCTAAAGGCTACTTAAGTGCCGACAATTTCAACAAATGTCAAAGCTAGATTTCAAGGAACTCTCGACTATAAGCTGTCTTAAAGCAAGTTGTGAATTTTACTGACACTTATGTTCACAATAAAATAAAATCAGACATGTCTATCAGGCCAATTTGTTTATTTAAATTATCTCTAACGACAAACAGTGTCTGTTTTTTTCTTTTTTTTCTCAGTCTCCATCTCTCTGACTTGTAAAAGCTAGTGAAAGTTCCTGCACAAAAAATGTTATTTAATCCCTAGGAACAAAATGGGAACTGAGATAAGTCAAATGGCCATAACAACTGTGATCCAAATCTTCAGAAAGGTATTCAGCATTGTTTAACACTGTTTAAAGTATTAACATTGCTTGGTCTTTTAGATATTTGCTCATCTTTCGGATGCCCAAAAGTATTTGAAACAGAAAAAAGCTATTTAAAAATAGGGGAACTGTGAAAATGTTGTATGACTATTGCCCAAGTAGATTATGTAATAATTCATTGTATACTCATGTCTATCACTTACTTTGGCTTCTAAGAAAAATTATTTGATGATGATAATAACCATTTATATAGCTACTACTATATGCCAGGCTGTGTTCCAAATTCTTTGTATGTACCGACCCGTTTCATCATCCAAGGACTAGTATTACGCCCGTTTCCAGAAGAAGAAACTGAAGGTTATGTAACTTTCCTGGGGTCACTGGTAGAGCTGAGGGTCTATCCTAGGAGGTCTGGATACAGACCACTTTTCATATGATTTTCAGTGACTTTTTAATATGATCCTTGCAGGGCATCTCTGACTTCAATGACTGTGGTCTCCTTATACTGATTTTTGAGGATAGAAAAAGAAGAAATTTCACTTACACAAAAAATTGGACAGAAGCTTAGAAGAGATCTGTCTTGTAAAGAAAATGTTGAAAAGTCTCACACAGAGGTTGCATTTCTCCTCTCAGAGCAGGTATATTTTGGTGAATCATTCAAGCCACAAATGTCCAGCTCTAAACCAGATGCAACACCTCCATTGAATCAAGTTAGTTGTTACTCTCAATGCTGCTAAATGTTTGTTCAGAGCTCTCCTTTCTTATTTCTCCCATCAAAAAAGGATAAAGAAAGAATTGAAGAAAGCTATCAACATGTGCTCTTCCCTTTGTCATATTTGCTTAAGCAGCACTTTAACCAATTTCATCTGCACTTTGAGCAAACCTTAAACTGGAGTCATGTTTTTAAAAACTTTTCAGGACTTTTTTGTCTGACCAAATTAGCTGTATCTCTGAGCAGTACAATGACTAACATGATCACAAACAAAGTTGGCAAGGGAGCTATAAATGATAACTAAGGCCTAATGTCTTGTAGGAGTTTGGTAGCAGGAAGTAAATAAAAACGTTTTTGGCTATTCTGTGTAATAACCTTTACTTTTTTGGAAGATATGCTTAGTATTCTGCCTTGAACACCTGGTTGAAAATTACTTTTCACTTTGAGAAAACTAAGGAATCCATATCTATTAGTGAGCTTTCTAATTAAGAGCCTCTAATCAGAGAACCTACCTACACTGAGAACGTGTAGGACGTGGGTAGGACTGACCGCCCAGTGACTCTTTCTAGATCTAAACCACGTTCTGCTACATGGAATTTTAGAGAAATGGATTAACTCAAGGGTCAAACTTCCCTTAGGTATGTATCTCAAAATTCTTCTAGGAAATGAAAAGTTCATGTCCAATTCAAGTTTAAATTATTTATACCTTAAGTAATTAAATATGCAATCCATAATGTAAAGTAGAAAGGTATTCATTCTCATTGCTCTTTCTAAAATTCAATTTCTGAATAGAAATATCCTTTCCTTTTCTATGCCTAGGAAGAAGCATTACAACGAATGGGTATGATGAACCACAAATTTCATAAAGGAAATGTGTTCACTGATTTTTTTGTCTGCTATTATTTTATATTTTGATATAATTTTATTGATTCTGGTCTATATAATTTTAAAGTATTGTCTCCTAGGACTCTTAAGCCTTCATTCCTAAGAACCCAGCATCTTGCTCTGTTCCTTCCACATAAACACAAGCACCTTGTTAAAAAATATGTACCAAATATTAAATGATAGACTGTCTTGGAACAATTTCATATCACACCAGACTGCAAAACAAATGAGTCCTTGTATCAAGGTACATTGGTAATTTCTGGATATGAATGACATTAAAAGGAAAGCATTTATTGAGAAAGCAGGCCCATTGAATTCTCAAGGCTGGAGGTACAGCCCGCTTCGGTGTTAATGGCACTTGTGTGTTCACCCCGTTGGAGAAACAGGCTTCTGTTCATTTGTTGCTTTCAGTATGGAATCCCTTATACCAGTAAATTTTAAAATATTTTTTTATTATGTCTAGTTTGACATAATTCTTTAAATGGACATTCTTTTGTTATCTAAAGCAGAATATAGCTATTTTCTGACAAAAGTGAGCGCAATTTACATGTTAAATGGTCTATGTTGATAAATTTAACACTGAAACAAGAATCACCAAAATAGAGCAGATTTTGCTTTTTGATTGCAATGATTTTGTGTTTGCCTACCAAAAAGGAAAGCGACAGGGACAAACAGTAATGTTTAATGTTTGGAAACTGCCAAAGCAGTCATATAATTTCATTGTTTATACATAGTCTAGAAAAATGCATGTGCACAGAAAGTGATTCTATTATTAAAGGACATTTTGCTCTTATCTTTACTTAGATTCAGAACATCTAAGTAATATATCTTTAGGCAGCTTAAACCCCTACTAATAGTTAAAAGAAAGTGCCTAATGACTATATATGTGGTACATAAGCTCATATGCCAACTTAGAATGGTTGTATTATATTTCTTGGATATGAAGCAATGGAAATGGGAAGCATTACAGCCTTTCCAATGGGAACTATTTTTGATTGTTTATTACTTGCCTTAAGCTTACAGTTGTAAGATTCTGACTTTATTCATTCATACATACTGTCTTATTCCAAAAAGGTCTAAATTTGTTTTTATGGTCAGTTGCTGTGTTATCAGTATTTTCTCAATAAAAGTATCTGATTTCTATGAAAGGAAAAACAATACCTAATTTAACATTATAAAAATAGTAATTTGAGAACAATTAGTTCTTGAGCATCACAAGAAGTACACACATAAAATGTCTCATGAAGAGTTTTCTTTATTTCTTTTCTTATTCCTTATATTTTAAATATAATTTTTGAAAAATATTGAGGTATGATAATGATATTTCTAAATTTTATATTTTAAAATCTCAGAATATATATACAATTCATTAATACTAATGCAACATAGTCAAGTTGGAATGATGAATATTTCTAACGTGTATCCAAAGTTGATAGACGATCTTTTAGTTCCAGCAATATTCATATTTCTTTGTCTTAATAGATGCCCTTTATAACTTTTCCACAATTGCACCACAGTTGGGTTTTAATTCAACCTAGAAGCCTAGATGGTATGAATTTTTTTTTTATAGAGGATGCAGGAGTGTTAAATTGGTCCTTCCTACAGGTAATTGTTAACATTCATTGTTGGAGTTTAAGAGAGTTCTTTTGGCTCTAGCAAAATACCTTTAACTGTATAAAATATGGAACATTGGGCATGAGAAAATATTGATTGTTTTATAAAAAATTGATAAGTAGATAGTGTACTAATGGATTTTGTCAAGATAGTGATCTTGAACAATGTTTTCTAGGAATGTGGGGTTATACTCTGCATTGACAGTGTTATGACTTGATAGATAAGTATTGAAAAATACATTGTGGATCTGAAATCAATGTGTGATGGAATGGCAGTGGGAAAAAAATTAGCTATCATATGCTCTACATAATTGAGCCTTAGATGAGGCCATGATTTTAAAATATTTTTTAACTTCTTCTGAAAACAAAATCTATAAACATATATTATGGCATGATGAAATTTCAGTTGAACATATTCATCGATAATTTTGGTATTATGATATACATTACAAATCTATTAACTGGTGCAAAAATTATCAGTAAGTCCTATAGAGGAATTGGTATTAAAAAGTTAGTGACTTGAAAAATTAACAAATGATTTTTCTCCAATAGTAACTATTCTACTTGTTTTTTACCCTTTCCAAATTCTTATTACCAATTTGTAGAAATATATAGAAAACATTTGCATATGAAATCAACTATTGATTATTTAGAGAATGGTATCCAATTTGTAGAATCGAGCCACTACCTTCTGGCTGGTCACCATGTCACCATCTTATCATCATATAAATACCCACCAGAGAAATAGTAAAGAAATACAGTAAACTGAAACCTTCTTAGTCCTGTTGATATTTAAGTTGCTGTAAGAAAATATTTGATTTAGGAAGCTAGAAATGGAGACTTGGGGTTAATAACTGGGTTTTAATTTTATCAGGCATTTTTTGATATTATGGAGATAATGTAAGAAGTAATTTATGAGTTTTGTCTGTGTGTGTGTGTGTGTGTGTGTGTGTGTATGTAACTGAAAACACTGCTGCACAAATCAAGCTGAAATAAGAAAAATAATAGAGCTGAACAGATAGATACTTTTCTTAGAATTAACACATGAAATATGATCAGCAACTGTAGTGATGGAAAGAGGCCATCACTATTCTAGACTAGTAAGGAAAAGGAAGCAAACCAAGGGAATGAGGTTTATTGCCAAATATAAAACTAATTTTAAGACAAAATACTAGTAAAACCATGCCAAACACAGTTCTTTAAAATAAAATTAAATATTGACTAGAATTTTAAGTGGTGTTTTGTTTAATAAAATCTCAGGATTATAAGTTAGGGAAAAAAAGACAGCAAGATCTTTGGAGTTTGGTTTTCTACCACGTTAGCCTTGTGAGATAGGCTTGGCCTTAGGGGCCCAACTGTTATAGCCTTGGTCTTTGTGTTGCAATTGTTTGGAGCCACTAGGAGAACATGTGAGCACCTTAGGAGAATAGATCTATAAAGTGCGCAGTGCTCTCTACAGTAGATCATTGATTTCACTATTTCAACTCTTTTTTATCACTTTTTTTTACTTGACCATTGAGTGTAATTTATTCTTCCAAATGGATTATTCAAGTTCCTTTTTAAAATCTATATATTCTCCTTTATACAGATTCTCCAAAGTTAACTATAAAAGAAGAATCACAAAATGCATCAGTTTTGCTGAATTATTTGCACCTGAGGAGTGTGACTTATGTACAAGAACATATGTTAGGTTTTCACAAGGATTCATGACTTGTCTTTTTTACCTCCTAATAAAACTTTCAATGTGACATTTGGCTTTGGAAAAAGACAATGAACTAACAATTTTGAATTGCTCAGTATGTACACAGCTACCTTTAATTCATTCTGGGCAAAGGAAAAGACTGCAATCATTGGCTTGGAAATCACGCCATGCTATATAAAGTAATATATTTAGGCTTGACAGAAAATGGGCAAATGTTTTTAATCCCACAATTTTCTAAACTGCTTGGACCAAAATATGTTGTTCTTTTCTTATTGGTTTTCTATAGAATGGGTGTGAAAAATAAGGCTTTATAGCTAAATTATTCATTAACTATTTTCTTGTTTTCCTGGAAATTCTCCTATATATGACAGGAACGAATAACTAAAAAATAAAATTCGAGGTAAATAAAAGAAGAAAAGATTTAATTTGTTTTGAGCCACATCAGGACACAGACCTATGTTACTGTTGTAGGAGCACAGCACTTATGATATATTCATCTTGGCCAGTTACTCAATATTTTAATTTTATTATTCATATTTATTTACATAAATAGAGAAATATTCTACCCTTTCATAAAAAATACTATTCTTCATAGTAAAATATCATAATACCATTATTCAACTTTTATAAAGCAGAATTATGCCATATAACTGTTTGCTGCAGTTATGCATCTGATTTATAAATCTCTCTGAAGTATATATGTTCCTTAATGAATAGATCACAGAAAGGTTTGCTAAAACATCTTCCATTGATTTTTAACCAAAGATATTTCGTATTTTATCTTGGATGGTCTCCAATTACAAATTTATTTGTAAGTTTTGTTTTGTAAGACAATTTAATCCTGGCATTTAACTTAATTTAGAGTTCAGTTAAACTCATTCTATAATATGTTAAGGAAAAAGGACAGTGACATGACCAATACAACTTTTACAGAAAATTTTTGGAATCTATTCTTAGAAGACAGTCTACTTCCTTTTAGATGTAGAAAATGAGAGCTAGTAAGAAATGCTTCCAGAAACTTAAACTTATTATACTTGTGACTGTTCTGCATAATCCCAGTAATTTAGTACAGCATTATAAGGGGCACGGCATATCAGCTAGTCAATCTTATTTATTTATTTTGAGAGACAGTCTCCTTCTGTCACCGGGGCTAGAATGCAGTGGCGTCATCCTAGCTCACTGCAACCTCAAACTCCTGGGCTCAAGTGATCCTCCTGCTTCAACCCCCCACGTAGCTGGGACTACAAGCATGGGCCACAGCATTCAGCTAACTTTTTCTATTTTTTTTTTCAATCCAATGATACTAAAGAAGGCAGAATTATAAACGCGTATAGCCCTATATGAACCAGAAAAAAAGGGAGTTTGTTTTTCTCTTATGCATATGCAAATTTACCCAATTTTATATGTAAAAGGAGAAAAAAAAAAAAAGGAAGAAAAGCCTCATGGTAATTTTGGTTTGCTGATCGTAGTTTTAAGTATGAGTGGTGGAAGGGCGTGGAGCCTGGGGGTGGATGACATCTTGTGGTTGCCTTTACCACAGTCAGCTTGGGGGGTAGGGACCAGGGAGGGCAGGATGGTACACAGACCCTGGAAGGCAGCCAGCCGTGGCCATTAATTAACTCGAATGACTACGTTTCAGAATTTGCGAGGTACAAAGTGCTTTAAGCTTCTGAGAAAATGAAGACTTCAAACGAAAACCTTCTGCAGTTTTTCAATCGGCTCTTTAAGTGTTCACATTTATAGGCATTTCCACCCTATCTGTGAAAGAGGAACATTTTCTAAAAACTGAAAAGTGGCTTGGTGTTTGTGAACCTATAATACATAGTAAAGACCACAACATGCATAGTTTAAAATGACTGAAACAAGAAATGAAAGAATTCAACCTCTGACCTTAAACAGATTGAGCAGATATTATCTCATAAGAAAGGAAATGAATTTGCAGAAGACTTTGCAATACACTGGCTTACAGAGTATCTGACAAATCCCTTACCCAGGTAAATGAGGTAAAGTGAGTGATCATGGTGACTGATAATGCTGTTCATTATTGAAGTGAAAGTCTTCCCAAGTTGAAAACAGAATCATCTGGCAAAAGAGGGTGATGGTCTTGCTTTAAGACAATGGAGCTAAATGTGGTGCTGCTCTTAAAAAATGAAGAATGGACTTAATACCTCTAATGGAATGAATTGCATGGTAATAATTATCTTTGTATATATTACAGCTGACGAACGGAAATGGTCTCTTTATAGTCAGGCTAATTGGATTATGCATAGAACAATTCAAGACATCTGAAACCATTAGGCTATTGATCAATTGATATGACTCCTGATACTTAAAATAAGTAAAATTATCAAAGTCAAAGCCACTTTGGCTGCCTCTCCAACTGTGAAAGTCATTAAAATTAAATTATCTCAAACCTGATTATTGCATGGGTGTATTCTAATGGTTTTTATTTTGTTTAATTGTTTTATTGCAATTAAAAAGCTTGCCAACTAGATCTTTTTAAAAGTGCCCTAACATTTTCTTAAACTGAGTGATTCTATCATGGAGGTTCTTTGGAGATTGGTGCCTATCTATTATATAAATGATCACTTTTTAGCTTATAGATCAATACCATTGTGGGGGAAAAAAGATTCTTTGTTTAGATGGAAAACTTAAATACCAATGTGAGACGACAAAAATGCTTGATCAATGTGCAGTTTATATCTTTATAGTGAAAGGGATCTCAGGGTAAAATAAAGGAAACTGAGGACAACTTTGGAACCTTTAGGGTAGTATCCGGCCAGCAATGGTGGGTGAGTTAAAGCTCAGTGATAGTGGGACATATTTCTTGGGACCATGTTTCAGGAAAGGTGGAGAGATAGTTGGGGTAAAGAAGAAGAGAATGAGAATTTCAAAAACTAGTTTTCTTATGCATAAAAACAACATAGTTCTCAAGCATGGGTTTCATTTTCTGTTTATTGAATAAACTTTTATTGAACATTTACTGTGTACCAAGAAATTCATAAGCAATATGATCTGAAGATGATTTAGACAGATTTTGTAACTTTAAAGACTATTCCTTATGAGGGGAAATAAACAGTCATGCAATTCAATAAATATGACAGTTGGGGATATGAACCAAGTTGGGGATATGAACTTAATTTATTAAGTAGAGCAATTTTGAGGGAGGGAGGTGTATTTTAGGCAAAAGATAAAGTAGAAAAGAGTATTGCGTATCTACAGAATAGGAAGGGGAAGGGTTGGGGCAGGGAGAGAGTCTGGGGAGATGTGAGTCTGAAAAGCTACCGAGGCTGGATTGCTAAGGGTGTTGTTCCTCCTTCTGAGGAGATTCATATTGGTCTTATAGGCCAGTGGAAAGTACTGGAGAATTTAACTTGTAGTGACATGATCAGAATTTTGTCTTAGGAAAATCATTCCTGTATCAGTGGAGAAGATGGGTAGAGGCTGGTAACGGAATTCTGTTAGGAGTTATGAAAGATGAGGAGGGTCTTTACCAGGGAAGATGGAGAGGGAAGAAATGAAATATTAAAAGTGAAATGAAGGTGATAGACACAAATATTTAACTACCACTTATAGGGTAGAGGTTACGAGTAGGGAAAAGAGAGGATCTCAAGGTTTTTAGCAAGGGAACTGGATAGTATTTGTGACTAACTTCTTGATTGTACGAACAACCAACTCTCTTTGTATGTGTATATCCCTCCTGTTTTCTCCAAAGATATAGCTAGGGTTATATCTTGAGGATATTCTGGGGCAATATGTATTCTTGGGGAAATTTACTCTGATATGTATTTGGAAGAAAGTTGTCAAAATAAAATATAAAAACCTCTCAGGCAAGTTATTGCAACTACACAGTAGTTTACCAACTTTCTCCAATCTATACATCATTGCATTTCTCTCTCTCTCTCTCTCTCTCTCTCTCTCTCTCTCTCTCTCTCTCTCTCTCTTATTTTCTCTTACTCTCTGCAAAATATAACTACCAATACCTGGTGGCACCATGCCTTTCATATCAGGGGAAGATATATTTTCTTTGCTAAGGATTTTAGATGCCTTATGCATCCTTAAGATGCTTTTGGGAGAACAGAGCTGTGCAAGTCTTACATTATTCCATTAAAAAATATGAGTCAACAGGGCAGAATGTATTCTACAATTTACAGCTTCCTGTGAACATTAGAACAAATCTCCCAGGTCAGGATTTGGTTGTAGAGTGTGGGAATTTTCCATGCCTTTTAGCATTGATGTGTATGACTTTTAGTCCAAGTTATCAGTTCAAAATGAATGGGAGCCATTTGCTATTCATTTTGTGAAGTGTGGACAGTGGTTTGATAAATGAACAAGGCTTTGGATGATTTGAGTAAAATCCTTTTCTAGGTAACGCCTTGTGCACTATAGAGACTTAGAAGAATGACATTTTAGATAAAGGAAAAATGTGCATGTGAAGCGTATTGATGGCAAATTCTTTTGGATATGTTCTGGATCTAAATCAGTAATCATGGCAGATGAAGAAAAATATCTGTAGGCCTAGGAAGGGGGAAGATACATAAAAAAAGAAAGAAAGCCAAGACGAATGCTATAGGTAGCACAGTAATTAGTTTGCTGATTGTAAATTTTTACAAGAAAAGAAAACGTCTTAAGTTAAAAATGTAATGTCAACTTCATAGAGGGGAATTAGGAAGAACACACACACACACACACACACACACACACACACACACACACACACATTTTTCCAATACAATGGCCTCAGAGTCTCTAAATATTAAATGGTAAAATATAAAAAAAAGCTGGAAAAGCTGGAATAACACTATTCTGTGCGCAGAAAATATTTAAAAACTGAAAGTAAGTATGTCCAATGATTCATTATTCTGGGAAACATCTATAGAGTGAATGTATTTAGAAATATTTATTACAATTTAATTTGCATAGATATTTTGGGGAACTCTAGGACTTTGAGTATGTCCCTACATGTATTAATAGAACACCAGCAGAACGTCATAGGATATATTGTATACCTTGATCAAAGAAGAACTCAAACATAGTATCGTATCTTTTAAAAGCTGCAAAAAATGACCAAACCTTATTCATATATGTGCTTTAACTTTGCAGCACCACAAATCAGAGAATTTGTTTTATTTTATTAATAACAAGAAACCTATTTCAAGCTTACATAAGATACAAAAATGTTTTATTAGGACAGTACATTAAAAAACCCTTTCGTAGCATATTCACTTAGTATTGCTATATAATATGAAATCATATTTTAAATAGATACTGTTGTAGCAAAAGAAAAAGAATAGGAATTGTATGTTTCACAGCATATATGTAAAACATCAGATGTTTTACAACTGCTCCAAGAATCACTATTTGTCTGTCTGAAAAAAGAAAAACTGAGATCAATCATCTTAATTTTGAAATATTCTGATTTTTTTACTAGTTTACATGTTTTATTTAGACACAATTTTAAAACCATATTACTGCTATTTTGTTTAATACTCTCCCATTTCAATTATAATTCAAGGCAAATGAGATCACGGAGTATAAAATTTTAATATATGACAAATATTATTAAAAATATACAGTATTTTACAATTGCAAAATGCTACTGTAAGCCAACGATCCACAAATAGACAACACATGTCAACCTGAGGATTGAGGGGTAACTACTGCATCAGTGTGTAGACTAAATGTTTTAAGGTCACCACTCTTGTGACTTCTGGGTAACCTGGTACACATTTCTTAAAAGCAGAGAATTACATGACAATTGTAATTGTTTACACATTTATTATATTAAATTCATGTATAAAATGAATGTAGAGGCATCAATACTTTTAGCTCTGTGTCTGTGTGTGTGTGTGTGTGTGTGTGTGTGTGTCCGTGTGTGTGTGAGAAAGAGAGAGAGAGAGAGACAGAGAGAGAGAGAGAGAGAGACAGAGAGAGAGAGAGAGAGTGTGAGAGACCATTAGGAACAGAGTTTGGGAATTGTTGCTTCTAATTGCAGAGAGCAATATAACACTGTCCATTATCCAGTCAGTTAAAAAAGGTTCAAGGGTGCTATAAAACACGAGTCAGATAGAGACCTTTGCAAAAAGGCTCTACAAGTTGCTAGTGTTTCCTGAAGGCCCATCCATTGGTGGTGCCTTTGTCAAGGATTGCTGCTAAAAGCCATCCCAGAGACAGAAGAAGTAGCCATGAAACGGGGGATTTTGCACTAAGTCCAGTCTTGGAGAGCATAGGATAGAACTGCGCAGGGTCTCTGCTCCTCTTTCTCAAACCATGATGACACACTTAGGAGAGGCCAACCTAACATTTGGATGGTATGGTGCTGGCACGAGAGGGAGCAGTGGAGATGATGAGATCATGATGGTGACGATGATGGTGACAACAATGATAACGATGATTTTATTGCTCCTTACTCAGGAAAGAATAAAAATTTCATATTAAAAGATTCGGTGAGTGTTAAATTCCAGATAAATCGGAGTAAGAATTCAATTTCTTTACAACAACAATAATCCTTCCCTTAGATTTCTCCCAGAGTGGTATGGCCTGGATAAAAGCAGTTAATATTTATATAAACCAATTATAAATTTAATAGCAGGATACAAGCTGACTCAATGGATTAGAATTTGTAAATAGAATTAGTAATTTGAGTTTAAGCTGAGAATTATCATTGGTTTAGATGGGAAATTAGCCTTTCTGTTTTAGTCATTCTGTACGTGGGTTTTTAATCTTGGGAAGCCACCTATGCCAGAGAGTCCTGCTGGTTCATAAGAATAGCTACTAATATAGACAACATTCTAGGTACTCTCAGTTTCCCTGCCTCATTCCATGCCTTGTAACTGGAATATTCACTTTCTCATCAAACTGACCTCTGAGTGCCTTACTTCTGTCTCTGATATTATTGTTTAAAAATCCCTTTGAACTCCTTTCTAGTTTTTTGTTTTGTTTTGTATTTACCTTACTTTTCCCATATTGCTTTTGGCTCTCTTCCCTCTACTGATTTGGTGTGGAGCTCTCTGTCCTTGCCACAGTCTCTGAGAAGTTATCTCTGATTTCTGGATACCTAGTAAATATCCAAATATTTCATCTTAAGCCCTAGTAGGCAATGAGTTGGAAAATCATGCAATATTTTATTCAGCATTGTCTGAAGATATCTGAGTGGTGGAAACTAAGCATATGAAAACACAAGCATTTGTGAAAACCCCTGTAAAAGGACTCAAGGATAAACGTGATCAGTTTAAAAATCTGAGATATTATTATAGAGACTATGATCATTGTATCACATCATTGCTGTATATTGAAACAAGTTATACAAAGACTGTGTTTAATTGTAGACCAATAATATTGCACTGTATTGTTTTAAACCTAGAAGCCTGATATGCTTTGTAGGTGTTATGGTTAAGAAAAAAAAATTAGAAGTGAATTAAATTAGTAGATTCAGCTAAATGGTTTAGGAAGACAATGCCCTCTGGTAGGAACAGGGGAAAGTCTACTTATGGTGGCTGTTTAAACTCAAAGGTTAGATGACTGATAACAGGGCATTGTCTGGAGGCTTTCGCAGTTCAGGTTCATGCTATCAAACTCTCTAAATTACACCAATATCCAGCTGATAAGAAACCTTAATGGACCTTTCATATCTGTATGGTAACTAGGACATACACCATGTATGGTTATAAGATTGTTACCTGTAAGACTTCGCTCTGATAACTTAACTTCCTGTCAAGTGATGTATTGCAGAAACTGCTTCCAGCTTCTCATCTCTTTTGCTACAAGAGTTTCCATGCAAAATGTCATTTTTTTAACCTCACAATTCTTAAACCTTCTGGGTTATTTTAATGGTATTTATATATCACTACATTGGTTATTTATTTTTAGTTTATATATAAAGAAAAAATATATAAAAATACTAATAAATAATCAAAATATTGCTTAAGAAGATATATATGTACACATATATATCTGTCAATAAACCATAACTTATAAAGATGGAAATAGTCCAGGAAAATTGCCTTTAAAAGCATTTCACTATATCTTAACCATTTACACAAACTTTAAAATTTTGAATGTTTTTTTCTTTTGAAACCAACATTTAACTTTGGAGAACATTTACAGATATAACCACATTCATATTTTTCCTTTGTCCTTAGCCATCTGATTTCTTTTCAAAGGCTCCCAAACCTATATCCAAGCCTGATCTTTCTCTTACTCTCTTGACCTGAATTTCCAACTGCCTATTGGGCATTTCCATCTAGATGACAAGTCTGAGACTTGCATCTCAAGCGAAATATTTCTCAAACTTACTCTTCATGTTTTTCCCACTCTCGAGCCCCTCGCAATCTGCCTCTTTATGGTCCCACCACTCTCCAGGTCACTCATCCTTGCCTCTTTTTTCTCCCTAGCTTTGCTTCTCCACTCCCATTCGGTCAGCATCATCCTGAGTCTCTGTGACCTGCCGGTTCTTTGATCAGTGTCTTCAGTATCTGACCCTTTCTTTCCATTCCTACTCTCACAGTCTCCCTGGATTTTGTCAGGTCTGCTTTTGGTTCCCCAACTGGGATTCACATGTTCAACGTCTCTTTCCTTAGTCATCCTATATAATGTATCCATGTTAATATATTTCTGAACTCTATAAGAGAAACTTTTAATGGTGTCTCTTATTTACTGAATAAAGTCAAATCGCACAGCCTAGCATTCAAGACGCTTCAAGGTCTGGTTTATATGGACTTCTCCAGACTCAGGGCTCATAATTATCTTTCATGTACCCTACAGCCCAGTCAAGAGGACTGCTTGCATTGCCTAAGCAGGCTGTGTTTCTTTCCCCGTCACATTTTCTGTGTGAGGAACATGTTTTCTCCCCAGATCTGCCACTTAGATCCTATCTTTCCTTCATGGTCCGGTATGGCTGTCTCTTTTTTCAATAAATTTCTGCCTGGCTGGAAGTATATCTTATCACTTCTACTAGATTGTAAGATCCCAATAAGCTACAATATGTCTGAATGAATCTTGCATCCCTCACTGGAAGTATACTGACAATAGATGATAAATACAAGCTTGTTAAATAAACAAAAGAACATTTTTAAGGAAATTCTTTAAGAAAATTAAATTTCATCAAAATTGCATCTTGTAGCACACATTTAGGAAGATAATCAACAATGACCTAGTCCTTTGCATGAACCCATGCTGATGATTTATGCTTATACAGGATGTCTGTGACATTGTGTTCAAATTTCACATCACCCATTCTTCAGTCTTTAGAGTAACTTAGAGAGGACAGTCATTCAAAATTGGTGAGTATTGTACCTGATAGTAATTTCCTCCTTTGTTACTATGAACTAAGTGAAAGAAAGTCAGTTTTGTATGCTTTGGCTTTAATTATGCAATATCTAAATTTAATGGGTATATATTTCCTTTTTTTGAAGGTGACTCTAGGGATCATTACGGTGCTTTTGGAAAACACTGAAAGATTGGAAAATACTGAAAAAAACCCTTTTGAGCCCTATTAAAATCTTGTTATTAGGATGGCTGCATTAATTTTAGAATATTTGATTTAAAATTCCTTCAAATAAATATGTGGCAGGAAAAGTTAAAAAAAAATGCTCTCAAGTTTGTTAGACTTTGTCACATTGTGGTCTTATCCTGAAATGTAGCATCGTAAGTTAACTCTAACTCAACCATTAAAAATAAATTGACCAGATTTCTGTTTAATAATGATTTTAATAATTAGTAAATAATAATTTTCAGTTTAATAATAATTTCCTCAGTCACCTGGGGCATACCTGAGCCAGTCTCCTCATTGTTAATATGACAGCAGCAATAATTATCTCATAGGTTTGCTGTGAAAATTTAATGAAATCATGTATATAACGATTTTTAAATTGCAAAGTGATATAAATATGATTATATACATATAAATGTTTATACAAATAATTTATTACTAACACTCATACTTACAAGTATTCTGTGAACGCTTCCATCATATACTGCCGTGGACTCTCGTTCCACTGGCCTTGGACCCTTGGTGGGACTGCAGGGGCTTGCATGGTCACAGATGAACCAAGCATTCCCTTTTGAATGAATAACTAGTATGTCTTAAATTCCGTTGTGCTGATTTTCAAATGTGTGCATGAGTTCTTGCTGTTACAAAACATACGTTCTGCTAAAATTATTACTGGATTAGAGTTGTCTTATCATCGTGCTTTTTTTCCAATCAACGTATGATACACTATAAAGGTATGTCTATTACCTTTGGGCAGAGATCCTTAAAAAATTTTGCCATGAAAATTGGGTGCTGGTAGTTGTAGCACTTGGAACAACTGCTGTACTGTTTGAAAATCCAAAAGGAGCCACTGTTTAGTGTTGGAAAAATTTATGAACTATTTACATATAATAGATTGCAAAATGTGCTATTTTTTTCTTATGAAATGTCTGTAAAGCCAGCATTTCATTACAGAATGGTCACACATACCATGACTTCTAAAATCAAGTTGAAATAATTCATTTCTCAAAAAAAAATCTTACACAGTAAATATATAAGTAAAGGAAAAAATGCAATTAAAATCTCAGCCTCTATGGAATTATTTCAGAAATAAATGTTGGCTAAGGAACTGGTGTGGTATAAGAAGCTGCTGGTCTGCACATGCAAAGCAAATAATTATTACATTAAAAATTACAGTTTCTAAAACATTTGTTTCTCATCTGGCATCAAATAAAGTTTAATTGCGAGTTGTTTTATGTCATTTTCTCTTGGGGATATGTTTTCAAAAAGATACGCAGGAGGTTCATATGTACACACATCTCATTATTTCTCAGTAGGATTCATGTTTGTGCCACCTACTCAGGATTGGAAATGCATACTCTAATGTCTCTGATTTAGGCTTGTACTGAGATTTTATAACAATATAATTCTTGTTTTGCTACATGGTTCTGTAGACTGTTTCACAATGAGATTCCAAATTGCCAAAAAAACAAACCACGCAACCAAAAACCCTTAATGACTCTCAACAGTTTCTTTGACATATTTAAGCAAAATATTCTGTTCCCTTCAACAAAAAGGCACAAAATTTGGGGTTTGGGTTCGAATTACATTTGGCCAGCAACTGCGTATAAAATTGAGCAGCAGATACTGCAATAAAAACAGATTATATGTGGATCTATTTCTTTCCTGGACAGCTTGTTTTGTAAATATTTGCTTTTACTATCAGCCTAAGAGAGGAAAGCATTAGCCTCTCTCCACAGTTTAGAAATGGCTTTAGAGAAATTGTAAAATAATCGTGCAGGAAACCCCAAGAAATACCCATTTTGATTTCTTTGGTTATTATGAAAAATCTTGCAGAATTTACTACATTTGTTGTTAGAAGAATCTTGTTTAGACATTTTATCAATGTGCCAAGCAAAAGGAGAAATTAGCTCTGCTTCGGGCTCAGTTGGCTGTAGGTCTCTATTGTATTTATTAAATGGAGACTTTAAATAAAAGCAGAGAGTATTTGAAAATATGTATTATGCCATGATTCCTGGAAAAAAAGGGGGTGGTGGTGAGGTTTTGAATTGTGGACAGGGGCAGCAATACTGAATCATCTTTCCTGGGATTTTCTGATTACAGTTAAAACATGTCAGTGGCTTCCTGTTGCTCTTGGGGTTTGGTCCTGAACAGAGTTTACCAGGCCCGAGAAGATCTGGCCCCTTCCCAGCTCTCCTCACTCATCTCTGAGGGCACTCTGCCTACTCCCTAACCTCCACCCACACAGGCTTCCTTTCGGTTCCCTCCATCTGCGTGAGCTACCTCCCAACACAGGACTATTGCACAGGCTGTTTCCTCTAGATGGAAGGCTTTCTATGCCCCTTCCTCTGCTGCTCAGCTTCCTCGTTCCTCTGTTCAGCCTTCACCTACCTTTCCACCTTTGTCAGTCCCCCGTAATACTCTCTTCATACCATTATACATCTCTTTTGTAGCACTTACCACAGTTGTCATGCTTGGTTGATATAGGTCTTTTCTATTGCAGTGGGAGTTTGTGAGGCTGGGAAAGCTCTTTTATTCACCATGGTAATATACCAACAAAATGCCTGGCACATAATAAAGCACCCAAATGTTTGCTGAATGACTAAAAGAAGGACTCCTACTCTATCACTCTCTATTCTCAGTAAATTTAACAAAACAAACTGCATTTTGTGGCCAACATTTCCCTTCCTTGCAACAGAGACTACATCAACCTATTGCTGACCGTGTAATAGCCATTGTATTTGTCTACCCGGGACATACAGGAACAATACATTACTGATTTGTAATGTCTTATCACATGCATTGTCTATGGAAGGTGGTATACAAAATCGAATCTTTTTCTATTCCACTTCAGCATTCCATTTTGTATAAAATAATCATAAACAACCCCCTCCGAAGGCCATTTTCTTTCAAGGTAGTTTCACAAACAATGATTCTATAGCAACGACAGGAAAGCACAGCATCATTTTATGAGCCTCGCCTTCATTTCTCCAGGCAGCTATATTGTGCTAAATCCTTGGTGCCTCAAAGGTCTCTCTGCTAGCTAGAAACCAGCCATTATAACCTGATGCCGTGCAAATGCTATCAGAAAAGTGCTGTCAATCCACTTCTCCTAAGTACTTACCTTGGTTAGTTAGCAAAGGCCATCAATTTAAAATAAATAAATAAAGTAAAATGAAGCACTAATGCAACGATCTAATCAAGTGAAGAGCGATTACCTAAGTAATCATTATTTAGGAAAGGGCTTGTTCTGTTCTGGCTTAGAGTGGACTCACATTTCCACATGTCACTCTGTCAGCCTTCCTTATTATTGTCACTGCAGTTATCAGCATGGGCCATGCATTTCTATCTTATCTCTTACCTCCCTCTCCCTGTCCTTATCCATTTGGAACCACTACCTAGGAGCTCTGGCCCTAGAGTGGACTGAGTGGCTGCTTTTCTGAAACCAGCTGGATACCATCAAGAGAACAGAACAGGAGCCCTTCACCTTTCGCACTTGGGAGAAGGCTCTTGGAAACGTTTCAGATCACAATTCCCAGGTTATTGGAAATTCCTTGTGTTGTCAAAGGGGCCTGTCACAGACACAGACACAAAATTGTCTGTCAAAATATTTGCAAAAACAAATGGGCTGCTATATTTTATTGCTAACTAAATTTTAGCATTTTTAATTTCATATTCCAAACAGGACCCTTCCCATGCCATAAAGTGAAATAATAGGTACTGTCATTATATCATGTTGAACATCAAAGGTGAATAATTCTATTATTGTCCGATTTAGTTTTCATATTTCCTCGCTTCTGTGCTTGCAGAAAATGGAAACAAAGCTATTCGTATGGTTAGAAAATTTCAAGATGGCCACTGGCATCTAAATTAGAATTTTGGCTTGTTTCCAGTTTGCATAGAGCCCTGGCCCTTTCTTTAATAATAATAAAAACAAATGCAAACCTAAACCAGTTTTGGTCTTGAGTTTGCATTCCATCCATCTTTGAAATGTTAAAACATCTGGTTTTAAGAAAAAAAATTAACTTCAAAATGTTTGGAGAGAAAAAGGCAGCCCACAAAATAAATCAGGGTCAAGTGTTGTTATTTCATGGGTAATTATAAAGCAGTCCAATTTATTAGTAAATCTTGCATCATGCTTACTTAATAGCCACAACTATTGCAATTGTTGTTAGACTCTAATTGAGAAGTGGCTAAATTATAGGGTTTAGGAAAACATGGGGACAGCCATCATGGCAAAGAATGTCATTTGGTCTCGTCATACCTTGCTTTCCTAAGTTTTCCATCTTGCAAGTGAAATCTTCTCTTTCTTTAGTTTATTTTCCCAATTAATTCATGGATTTTTACCAACAGTTACTTGGAAACAAAAAGACGCCCACAATAAATTATTGAAAAGAAGTGCTTGCTAGTTTAATTGAAGAGCAGATGGTTGGCTCGAAGGGTCTTCTTACTGTGTTTCAATAGCACAGCAAGGAAGAGGGGTACAGGTTGCAGTGGCCCTGTTAAGCCAACACAAACAACTTGGAGGAGGGTGAGGCTCAGCATTTTGATAAAGCCAACTACTTTGAGACTTTAATTACAGTTCAAGAAGACTCCTCAGCTTCTCTTTTCAAGAAAAAGGGCTGACAAGGGATCTTTAAACAAGTCTTCAAGGGAACATAGACCCTGGACGAAAACGTGGGGTGGAAATCTTTCCGACAAAGGCAATACCAAGATTTAAAGTAAAGTCAGCTCACTGTTCTCTAAGGTCACTCACCATTGATTCAATTCATAGTAGTCTTACACAGTCAAGGAAATGTTCACTTATTCACCAGCTGCTGAATATTTGGTTACTTCTCCAAAGAACCTGAAATTTCAGTTTTTACAGCCAATGAAACAGGTCCATCTCCTAGCCCTCTAAGTTACTTTTTTCTTCCCTGTTTTTACCAGTTCACCCAGATTAGGTATTGAAGACTGATACTTAAATAGAAAAGATTAGCCTAATCGTGAAATTCAGCAATTAGATTACAAAACCATATTTAATGGTTTTCTCTTTAGGAAATTTGTGTATATAAATAAACTGTTTAACCTTTTCCTATCTGTCAAACAAATTAGATATAGCATCAAATAAACTTTATTCCTGCTATAACTTGAAAAGTGTAATTTGATCAATATCCATGCAATGACACATGTATGGGTGGGAATTAGAACATTTGGTAAAATACTGAAACCAAACCAAACCAAATCGTATTGGAGTGCATTGTCCAACTGTAGGCTTCTCCTTATATTGGAATAAATTTTGTGACAATTATCTGTACAATTGCCAAAAAATCTAGAAGTGAATAAAATCTGGAAAGATACTACAAAATCTTTAAATTAAAAATGCTTATGGGTTTATCGCCAAGTATGGTCCCTAATCTTCAACCGGAGTCTACATATTCTTATTTCACTTACAGTTCTAATGAACTGGGCTATCTCAGTTTCTAAATTGCAATTATTTATATGTTGCAATTAGAATAAAAAAGCTACTTGAGACAGGAACATCAATAGCAAAAATAAGTGATGCTGGCAACAGGAAAAATGGCAGAAAGGCTCTTAAATAACTCACAATTGTAATTTGGATCTATTTAATGTGGAATCAAAGGCTACACATCCTAAAACTATTGTTTCTTAAACTTCCCTGATAATAAGAATCACCTGGGAGGCTTGTTAAAAATTTTACTTCTCTATTTCTTCTCTTGGAGATTATGATTCAGTGTGTCTGGGATAGAACCCAGGAATCTGTACTTAACAAATATGACAAGCCATTCTTAGCAATGTTTGGGAAATGCCATCTCAAGAGTATAAGGACTTATAAATAATTCAATAATTGATGTACAAATGATATCCTAGATATCCTAAGATATTAAGAAGAGGCTAAATTGTATGCCTTGTTTTCTGTTGCAGATAAAAAGAGTAGTTTAACTACATTATTTAAATATTTCTACCAACAATGGAATGTAAAGGGGTAAATTTCAGAAGGTGTAAAATGTACTTCTCTGTTACTGATAATTCCTTGACAGATTGCCGATTGAGACCAAGTAGTATGTAAAGAGCCATAGTCAATGGAGACAAATGGCTGGGATTGTGATGACATAATTTGGATTAATCTTGAATTCCTCATAGATAGCATTCTTCATTATTATCATCGTCAAGCAGGGAGCAAGTGCCTGTAAAGAACACTTTTTTATTATTTTAGGCTTTATTATATTATTATATTACCATAGGTATTCAGTGGTTAGACAGGACTAGTTAGGACTCACAGAATTCATAATCTAGAGGAATTTACAATTGCATTTTAATCCAGAGTTTAAAGTTACTAATAACATCAACACATGTTTAAAACAGCAAATGTTACTGAGTTAAAGTATTTTCTCAGAATGAAAGCGATTGAGCCATGTCTCCCATAACATTCTGGAGGAAGTGGAATTTTGGTTCAAATCATCTTTTTTTGTATGACTATGGAATTACTAAAACAAGTTTCAGAATTTTCCCCCTTCTTTCATTAAAGATTTTATCACGGAAGTACTGACTTCTTTTAATCCCAAATCCTGCTGTCCTCCCGGGGGGCTTCAATATCCACTTGGATGACTTGCCTATCCAAATACCCAGGCTTTCAACTCTTTGTCTTTGATGTCACTGTGACCCTTATCTTCAAGCTACTGCAGCTATCCTATTCCGCTGCTGCATGTTGGACCTTGTTATAACCCCAAACTTCTTCTGAAGCGTTGAATTCATCCATCCCACTCCATCATGTCTAAGTTTTATGCCTCCCATTCTGCCATTTACTTTTTTCTGCCACACAGTTTCTGGGATATGTGGGAACCTCTGATCCTTTTCTCTTCCACTTACCCCCGTGAACGAGTCTGCTTTTGTCTTCACATCCTTTCCAGCCCGAGGTAGATGCTCTGTCAATATTCTTACCTGTCTGGCCTCCTTGTTCTTCTGTTATTATACCTTTTCTGAAAAGTCTCAATGCTAGATAAATCTAATCGGATCGATTCTAAATAAACACAGTGTCATGGCTTGTGAAAATCAACGAATGTCAAAGATAGGTGTCACTGTATAGTCATGGTCTCCAAAATCAACTTGTCCTTCAACAAGGCCTAGGTAACACTTCCAGGAATCGTTAGTTGGCTCCCTCTTTTACTTTCCGTACTGGTGCTTCTATGTGTTCCTTGGACCTCTGATTGTCCTTTCTCCGCTGTTCTCAACAGATAATCTTGTCTTTAACTTCAGGGAAAATATAAGTCATTGTAAAGAACTGCCAACTATGCATCACTACCTTTTACTTGTTTTTTTTTTTTTTTAGGAAAATTGGACACTATGGACATATATTCCTTTGAAACATTCTCTTTTTGAAATTTCATATTCTTCCTGCTTTTCTATTACTTCTCTTTATGTCTTTTGAAGACTCTTGACTAACAGTTAAATTCGGGTTTCTTCTGTTCTCAGTTATTGGTCCTTTACTTTTCTCACTTAATATACTCAATGCTGTGGTTTTTATAGCATGTATATTAAGATAACTCTCAGCTCACGTCTTCAGTCTCTATTCTTGTTTCCTTCTTTTCATGACACACTTGTTGATAACTACCTACTGCTGTAATTCTCCTCTAAACCACAATCATGCTCACCCAGATCACTAAAACAATCTTCTAGTGGCCCCTAAGCCTCTAGACTTGGTTGGCCCTCATCTATTTAATACGATCCAGTCAATATGATGTTTTATATGCAAAGTTGATCCCCAACTTCTACTAAAAACTTTCCAGAGTCTTCCCACTGCATTATGGCTTACAAGGTTCTCCACTATCTCAACCTAATGTAGCCTCAGCAGTTTTTCCGTGAGTTCTGTGCTTTAGGTGTATTACACATATGTACTTTTCTTGATTGAGCTAGGCTGTATATAACTTCAAGGCCTTTGCCTACCGTATTTTCTTGTCCTGAGGTGTTTTCCTGTCTCCACTTCCACCCCTACGCTCTTCAGGTTTTAGCTTAGATCTTTCTTCCTCCAGGAAGTCTTCCTGATCACTCAACTTGGACTAAGTGATAATGTTATGTACTCCCTGAGCAACTTAAAATTCCCCTCTTTTAGTACTTATCACCCTCATTTGTACTTCCCATTAAACCGACAGCTTCTTGAGAAGACGGACTGCATATCTTGGCCACAACTATTCCCGAACACAGCATAGTCCTTGGGACAAAATATGTGCTCAGTTAAGAATAAATCAGTGGATGAGCATATTTCCAGAGGTAGGAAACTTTATCTAAGACTGAGAAAAGAAAAGGAAAACATGAGAAGTAAAACCTTTTTAGGGTGAGAGAGAGAGTTACAGATATTAAGTCCTTGTCAAAAGAAAAAGTATTGTTTCTTTCCTGAGAGTTTTGCCCTGAGAAATTTTTCACAGGGCCTTACCATTGGAAGAAAGAAAGCACATTAGTACTTTTGGGCAGTTTTTATCACAGCGTTCACAATCTTCTGTTCACCTGTGATCAGTAGCAGGATGCAGCACTTCTTCAACATATAAATATAAGAAGAAAGGAGAGTGCTAATGTCCTTCCCTTTCCGTTGTACACCCATTCACATCACCACAGCACCAGACAACTAACTCAAATCTTACCTTTTGTAGAAGGAATACACAGGTGAAGTAAATCTGCTAAGATAACGTATCAACTCCTTTCAAGGTGACATTTTAATTATCTCAGGAATATTTCATCTTTTTTCATATCATATTTTCCTTGATAAGAAAATATGTAAACATAACTGCATTTTACTAACATCAAGTGATAAAATAGTAATAGAAGATTCAAGTAAGTTAAGCAGATTTTTTTTTACTGCTCTCAGATGACACTTTTCTCTGGTTCCCTTTTCTCTACACCAAATTACAGCATTTCTCCAAGTTCAAACATCTAGATCATACCTTTCTTCATACCTTTCAATTTTTCCTCCCAAGGGGGAGGGTAGAACATGTGTTTGAAAGAGTTTTATCCCTAACACAATCCATGTGACCTCCATGTCTTCCAAAATGATTTCTGGTGGGAATGCTAGTGATTTCCAGGATCACATGTAATTTCCTGCTGAGCTGTTTAGCATGTGCAAATTACCATTTGACCTCCATAGTGACATATTTGTCATAGCAATTTTCACTTCTAGTGAAACGAGTTAAACTGCCTCAGTAAAAGTGATTTTAAGCAGTTATTCTTCATACAAAACCCTTCACATGGACCTGCCACTATGTGTTTTGCAGATTGATACCTGGGCTTCAGATATTTCTTTTCATGTTGTTTTTAATAAGAAGCACAATATTTCCATAACTCATATTTGGAATGGTTCCTGGTTTTGGAAGCAGATTATTAAAACTGAGCATATGGAGGCCTTAAAGTAGAACCTTATGGGGGAAAAAACAGTTGATCAAGACTATTTTGCAGCACTGAAAAATTAAATGCTTTCAAAATCTTGATAAAGCAAGGTTTATTTTTTGTAACTTTTTAAAAGCCCAAACTAATGAACTACTGGTGTTGGGTAAGTTAATAACCACATTGAAAATTCTTTTGTCATGATTATTTTTAAACAATTATACTGTCCCTTCACCTACATTTTTTTCATTTGTGATTGTATTGCTTAGGAGAAGTCAAGGGACTTTTAAAAGAGAATCTTTAAAAGAAAGTTGAATTGTGCTGCAATAAACATTCTAATGCACGTGTCTTTTTGATAAAACGACTTTTTTTCCTTTGGGCAAATACTTAGTAGTGGGATTACAGGATCAAATGGTAGTTCTACTTTTAGTTCCTTTAGGAATCTCCTTACTATTTTCCATAGAGGTCGTACTGGTTTACAGTCCCACCAACAGTGTATAAACATTCCTTTCTCTCCACATCCACACCAGCATCTATTGTTTTGGGACTTTTTGATAAAAGCCATTCTCACTTGGGTTAGGTGATATCTCATTGTGGTTTTGATTTGCATTTCTCTGATGATTAGTGATGTTCAGCATGTTTTCATGTATTTATTGGTCATTAGTCTATCTTCTTTTGAAAAGCTATTGTTCATGTCTTTTACACACTTTTTAATGGGGCAGCACAATTCACAATCACAAAGATGTGGAATCAACCCAAGTGCCCATCAATTCATGAGTGGATAATAAAATGTGGTATATGTATACCATGGAGTACTACTCAGCCATAAAAAATGAATTAATACCTTTTGCTACAATCGGATGGAACTGGAGACCTTCCTCCTAAGAGAAGTATCACAAGAATGGAAAAACAAACACTACATGTACTCACTATTAAATTGGGACTAGCCAATCAGCATTCATGTGCACAGATGTTAGTAAAACTCAACGAAATCATGCAGGTAGAAGTGGGGAGGAAGGGATGGGTGAAATCATACCTAATGGGTACAATGTACACTACCTGGGTGATGAGCACACTTATAACTTTGACTCAAGCAGTACAAAAGCAATCCATGTAACCAAAATGTTTGTACCCCCATAATATTCTGAAATAAAAAAAAAGGATGGGTACAAAAATATAGTTAGAAAGAAGGAATAAAATCTAGTGTTTGGCACCATAGTAGGGTGACTACAGTTAATTTATTGTTTATTTCAAAATAACTAAAAGAGCAGAATTGGAATGTTCCTAACACAAAGATATGATGAATGCTTGAGGTGATGGATATTCCAGTTACTCTGATTTGATCATTACACATTGTATGCTTGTATCAAAATTTCACATGCACCCCATAAAAATGTACCACTATTCTGTATCCATAAAAATTAAAAGTTAAAGATTTCGAAAAAAGGAAGTTGAATTTTCAGTGACTGACCTTGCAGATGAAATATTTGAGAAAAACATGAGGCTAATCCTAACTAAATGGAGCAATAAAATGAGAATCTGGTTAAAAGAACTTGTTTCTCGCATGTCAAAAATCCAGTACCATCACAAAGTCTTGCTCTTCAAATTCAGTCACATACATACATTCACCTCTCTCTTCCATGGACTTGCTATTTTCTCCAAGGAATGTAATCAGGAAATATTATACTATCCAAGTGTGTGCAGTGATTGTGTTTATTTCTTCACCAAAATTTCCTGAGTACCAAATGTCAGCACTCTGCTATGCACTTGACATCCAATGACAAGCAAGATACTATTCCTTAAACAACTTTAGAAGAAGAAAAGGAAGACATTTAAAAATTATTGCAATAGCATATGAGACATGTAATCTTGGAGGTGTATTTAAGGTGTAATGGGAATACTGAACTAATTAGACATTCATTAGATAGTTAGAGGAAGGAAGAAATAAGATCATCTGCAAAACAGGGAGCCATTAAGTTGCACTTGTTAAGAGAATTGTGCTTAGTTTGGTGTGGTTAGATTCAGGATGCATGTGGGGAAGTGGCAAATGATGGCTTTGAAAAGATGAGCAGAACCTTTTCCATTAGGCAGTAGGAAACTGGTACCAGTTTTAAGCAACACAATCACGTTTGCTCTTGGAAAGATGCTTCAGACCATCACATGGGGCAGGGACTGAAGAATGGGCAAATTATATGGAGAGACTACTTAGGAGCATCCAAAAATAATGAGAGCTTTAAATTCTAACAATATACTGGAGATAGAAAGTTGGGGATAATTTGACAGATTTTCTTTTAAGGAAAGCATAACTGAAATTAATGAACTTTGAATGTGATAAAAGAGAAAAGATGAAAAATCAGAGATGGTTCTTGGATTCTCAATGGGGTGGCTGGGCTTATCTTGGTGCTGTTAACCAAGAGAGGATTATAAGCGGCATGAATAGTTTGGGAAGAGAATAAAATGAGTTCAGTTTTGGATTTGCTGATTTAAAGGAACCAGTAAGGCATCTATGTAGACATCTATGCAGTCTAGGAAACTATTAAAAATGTGAGCCTTAGATCAAAGAGAGAGGAAATCTGGGACTACACTGAAATCATCACCATGCAGAAAGGACAATTAGTAAGATTAGATCACTAAGGGTGTGAAGAAGACATTTTGATTTGGTTAATTTGATGTTCTCATTTTCATTCGTGGAATATCTGGATGAAACCATTTTGTTGCATCCATTTTATAGGCAGGAGGATTATAGCTGGTAATTTTTAAAATGATAACATTTAATAATTGTTTTCGAGGGGATTATTAAAAATATCCTTGACATCAAAACCACAGAGTCAAAGAAGCTATGTCAAAAGGATGTCTCTAAAACATTGATATGAAAATATTTTGCCCCCCAGAGAGTGTGTATAGAGTGAGAAGAGGATCAAATCTTGAGGAATTCCAGCATTTAAGAGGCAGGCAAATGAAGAGTAGGAAAAAATAGACAGAAGGAAAATAGAGTCAGGCTTAAAGGAAAAGTCGGGAGAAAATGGTATAATGGAAATAAAAGGAGGGCAAATTTGTCAGAAAGAAGAGAGTCAGCAGATAAGGATTTAGCAACTAGGGGCTATTGCTAATCTCAACCATATCAGGAGGTGTCAGGTGGGGACCAAAAGTCAAAGAATAACAGATCAAGGGAGTAGAGGCAAGAAAGATGTCCATAAAGCTGTTGCCAAAATTTGTCATGAAGAGAAGAAGGGAAATACAATAGTAGTTTGAAAAAGATTTAGGATCAAGATGAGGATATTTTGGTTATTTGGGAGAGGTGGGGAGAGTGGAGGATGGCTTATCTGAAAATATTTGAGGTGGAAGGAAAGGAGCTAGTAGAAGGAGAGTTTGAACATAACGGAAAAAGATAATGATTTTTTATAAGGTAGGAGGAAATGTGATTACTATTGTAGGAGAGGCATTAGCCCTGACAGGAAGGAACCACATCGTTCTCTCTGGAGAACAAAAACATTTAGTAAAATATAGGCACCAGAAGAGTTAAGTTTATATGTGTGTGTACATATGCAGGAATACGTTGAGGAAACCCTGAACTTCATTTCACATGGCTGCCATTTTCTCATGAAGTCTGAGTCACTGAAGTTATTGGCTGAGCTCAAGGGGATAATGGTGGGCAGAGGGTAAGCGGTGTGGGTAAATGTTTTGAAGAACTATGCTGAAGAGTAAGAGCTGACTAGGAAAAGTAACAATATGTGGAGCACTGCTGAGGGACAATGCAATTTTTTAATTTATAAGGAGCCAATCTGTGATCTAAGGAAGGCAGGAGAGAGTGCCAGGTCAATTTACGGATGTGTGTTTGAGGGTCGAAGGGGGCTGTGAAGAGACAAGAGATGCTGAGTAGATACGGGAGTAGAGGAAGTTTATCCTAATAGCCTCTAATTCCTGTGTGTGGCTGGAGGCAGGCATATGAGGACGGGAATGAGGGGCCATGGACATGAGTGAGACTAGTGACACTTTTGAATAGCTGCTCTGGAGGCTGGAAAGAGATTAGCAATGTGTAAAATGATCGTAGAATTAGGATGCTAAAACACCTCAGTTTGGAAAGCGTAAGTGTGTAATGTCACCAATCTGTCTGTTTGTGCGTGTGTGTGTGTATTTTATTTAAGAATGACAAGCAAATCTTTCTAGAAGTGTAGAAGGGGTTGGAGGTCTTTAAGGAGGTTATGAGAGGACAAAGGAGTAAAATGTGAAGCTCTGGCGAGGAAGCAAAGAATTAAAGATGACTTTAGAAGTCTAATGTATTAAAAGCATAACGATGAAGGTGATTACTTTTCATAAATCTTAATTCTTAATACTCCACTAAATTTACTATAATTTAGAGGAATTTTAATTCTTCTATTAATGACTGATTTGTAATTCAATTATCCTTGAGGATAGTGGTCATGTGTTTTTGTTTCTACTAAAGTACCTAAAAAAGTCACATGCCAATAGCAGGTTTGTTTATAATGGCAGAGAAGGGAAAAAGAGAAACAAAGCTTAATCATGGCTGGAGTAAAAGGCGTTGAATAAAAGAAAATACTATATATATGAAGCCAGGTTGAATAAAATCTTCTACAGAAAAAAATCATTTTATTTTAAATAAAATTAATGGGTTGGAAATTTGAAGATGAAGAGAAAAAGAATGAGGGCTATAAAATCAGATATTAAAGAAAATGATCTATTTTGCAGTACTTTTTAAATAATCAAATGAGACTAAAATGTCCTGAATGAATTTAAACCAGAAATTCAGTTCCTCAGAACAAGATGAGCACTGAGTCCACATAAGACATTCAGCCTTAGACCTTTCCTAGAATTCTATAGTTACATGACTGATAAATCTGATAAATAGTACATTATTCCCACTTTTATTGAAAAGAAAAGTAATCATTATTTTTGGCTTGTTGGACAAAAATAATAAATGGAAGATTATTAAGTTAATAATTATTTTATTCCTTATTTCCCTTCACTTGGTATTTAATAATGTCCTTTATAGTCACTAAACTAGAAGAGCATTTATATCTTAGAAATATTTGATACTATAATTAAAAAAAAAAAGAGAGATCTTCCTTTATGTTGTTTCCTTAACAGAACAGTAAATACATGGTGTCGATTCTGGTTAATGCCCTGTGGCAGCCACTTAACATTTGCAGGACTCTTCAGAGCCTTCTGTCCACTAACTTGATCCCCACCCTCCACAAAGGTACAGGGATAACTCTGCTATAGCACTAGCAGAGTAAAGGAAGTAGCAGTGAAGAAACTGAACAATACATTGACTCTAATTAAGGCTGCTTTTTAACATGTGCTATAAAAGAAAAGACATATGGTATGTTTTAAGATATTATGTCTCTGATTCAAGGGTAAGCCTTTTTTTTTTTCCAAAAAAAAGTAATTTAAATAAATGTAGGATTTGATGTGCAGGATTTGTCATGATTTAGCTATGTACCTATAACCATGCACTTTCTATAATAGAATCCTTGTAGCATGTTTCAGAATTATATGGTTAATTAAGCTCTTAAGTATCTAAAGCTTGGTCAAATTTTAATTGTAAATTTATAACTCAGAGAATTAACCAGATGTATACTTCTTATTTTCCCTTTGCTAGACTTCTGTGAAATTTAAACAATGTTGAATGTTGAATGTTTTCAGCATTGATTGATAACTTAGTAATCAAACACAGACAGTGTATACCAAGCATTGTAATTGCTTTTTGGATTTTAAAAGAAGTTACTTACAATCTAATAAATTTGAAGAACATGTGAGAGCAGATTTTTGTATAAATATGATTTTGTTTTCAATTGAACTTTGAAACTTACCATTTATAAATGTTTTGAGAGTAGTTAATTGGTTATGTTTGAAGTTTTTATAACCCTGGAGAGTGCAACTATCATTCTGCATACAATTGATGGTAAGAGGGCATCAAGATTCAGCTCTTTTCATTCACTCCACATGTGTTTACTGAGCACCTACTATGTGCTGGCATGCAGGATTCAGAGTTGTTAGGAACAAATGATTCATCAAAAGGAACTTTGGTAAGGTTTGAGAAAAAGGGTTTGGTGGTTGGAAAAGAGAAAAAAAACAATACTAATAATAGCAAAGAGAAGACTTATACTATATGGCAAAATAACACCAGAAACAAAATATTCGATTACAGCATAGTAACAAGGACAAACCTTTACATAATCAGGTTCTTAATAAGTACCTTTTAAATAAGAAGTGAATGAATAAATAACTCTTTCTTTCAGTTTTCATGTTCTAAAGACATGCCATTGGCAAACCTGACAGACAAAATCTCTCTGACTCTTATTAATTGACTGACTCGAGAAACAATGAGAAAGATGGAATTTGGGAGAGAGGGGGGAAAAGTCACATCAAGAAAACAAAACAAAACAAAAATCCTAAGGAGAAGAGAAAAAGTTGAAAAATGACTGCTTTTTCCCAGATGTTTTCTTCAACCTAGTTTATTATTTCCACTTATGTTGTATTTTAAGTACATATCTCAACAAAGATAAAATGTTTAAGAAAGTGTTTTTACTTATATGCAAGGATATTTTATTATCATCTTCACCTTTTATTTTTGTCGTTTTGGTTGGAATCAAGAAAACTAAGGTGTGACCTCCTATTGTTTTTTTTTTAAAAAAGTTAATAATGTGTTAGCTGTTACTAATCTCTAGATTTCTTACAAGCTTAATGTGTCTATTGCTAACATTCTCTCATGTTTAATCAATTTGTCTTTACCTGGTTTTGGCACTTTTTAACTTTCTAATAATGACTAGTTTTATAATCCAACTTCTGATTGCTGTTTATGTTCAGCAAACTGATCCCTGTCTCTGGAAACATTCACAACTCTATCTATCTATCTATCTATCTATTTATCTATCATCTATCTATCTAATCTCAAACAATCAAGATAGGTAAAAAAATAAATATGTTATGGCAATTTTTAAAAATATTTAACTGTGGTAAAATACGTAACATAAAATTTACTGTTTTAATCATTTTTATGTATAGAGTTTTGTGGCATGAAGCACATTCATGTTTTTATGCAACCATCACTACCATCCATTTCCAGAACGTCATCTTCACCGTCTGAAACTCTGTACTCTTTAAACACTGTCTCCCTCTGCTCCCCTTCTCCTAGCCCTAGCAACCACCATTCTACTTTTTCTTTATGAATTTGATTATTATAGGTATTTAATATAAGTGGAATCACACAGTATTTGTCCTTTTTTGATGGCTCATTTCACTTAGCATAATGTGTTCAAGGTTCAACTCCTTTGTAGCAGGTGTCAGAATTTCCTTCTTTTTTAAGGCTGAATAATATTTTTTGTATGTATAGATCATATTTGGTTTATCCATTTATCCATCAATAGACACGTGGGTTGTTTATACCTTTTGGCTATTGTGAATAATGGCACTATGAGTGTGAGTGTACAAATACATGTGGAAACCTTTATTTTCATTTCTTTCTGATATATATTCAGAAGGAGAATTGCTGGATCATATAGTAATTCTGTGTTTAATTTTTTGGGACTTGCCATAGTTTTCTAAAACAGTGGCACTATTTTATATTCCCAGCAGCAATGCACAAGGGTTACAATTTCTCCACATCCTTGCCAGTACTTGTTATTTTCTTTTACTTTTTTTATATTGCTGTCTTAACGGATCTGCAGTGTTATCTCATGTAGTTTTTTATTTACGTTTCCCTAACAATTAGTGGTGTTGAGCATCTTTTCATCCACTTATTGGCCATTTGTATATCTTCTTTGGGGAAATATCTTCTCAAGTCCTTTTAAAAACTGGTTTATTTGTTTTTGTTGTTACTGGGTTGTAGGAGTTCTTTATATATTCTGGATATCCACCCCTTATGAGCTATATGATTTGCAAATATTTTCTCCCATTCCATGGATTGCCTTTTCACTTCGTTGCTAGTGTCTTTTGATGCACCAAAGCTTTTTTAACTTTGATGAAGTCCAATTTATTTTTCCTTCATTGGCTGTGCTTTTTATGTAACATCCATGAAATCATGGCCCAATTCAATGTCATGAAACGTTTTCTCCGTGGTTTCTTCTAAGTTTTAACTTTTATGTTTAGGTCTTTGATCCATCTGAGTTAACTTTTATATATGGTATAGGGTTAGGGTCCAACTTCATTATTTTGCTTGTGGATGTTCGGTTTTGTCAACATTATATGTTGAAATGACTGTCCTTTTCCCACTGAATGAATGATCATGGCACCTTTTTCAAAAATCATTTCACCATATATGCAAGAGTTTCTTACTGGGCTCTCTAATTATATGTAATTGCTTTTTAATTAAACTTTTTATTTTAGAATAATTTTTGATTTATAGAAAAGTTGGAAAGATAGTACAGAGTTCCTGTGTGCTCCTCAACTATTGTTCCTTATTGTTAACATCTTATATCAATCACCACAGTACATTTCTCAAAACCAACATTGGTATATTCCTATTAACTAAACTCCATATTACCCACATTTCACCAGTTTTCTATTAATGTTCCAAGATCCAGTAAAAAATAACACATTGCATCTAATTGTCACATCTCCCCAGTTTCCTCTCAACTATGGCAGATTTTCAATCTTTCCTCTCGTTTTTCATTACCTTGAGAGTCGTGAGGAGTACTGGCCAGGTATCCTATTGAATGGTCCACAATCTGAGTTTGTGAGGTGTCTTTATCACTATTACACTAGAGTTATGAGTTTTTTAAAGAACATTACAGAGGTGGATGCCCTTCTCATCACATCGTATTGGGGGTACATGATATCCACATGGCATCACTGAAGATGCTAATCTTCATTGCTTATTAAGGTAGTTTTTGCTTGTTTTCTCCACTGCAAAGTTACTATTTTTCCTATTTCATTTTCTGTTCATTAAAAGTGAATCACTAATTCCAGTCCTTACTCAAGAGGAGGAGAATTAGTCCCCACCTCCTGGAGGAGAAAATCCACATGTATTATTTGGAATTCTTCTCTAAGAATTTGTCTGTTCTTGCTATTTATTTGTTTATTCAATCATTTATTTACATCAATATGGGCACATGGGTATATATTTGGGCTATCATCCAATACTCCATTATTTATTTGTTGCTCAAATTATTCTAGCTTTGGCCTTTGGGGACGCTTTCAGGTTGGCTCCTATGTCCCTTTTGCACATTTTATAATTCTTTGTTTTCTGTTCTAGTACTACAAAATGTTCCAGGCTTATTTTGCATTTTCCTTACCCAGTTCTAGAACAGACATTTATTCAAGGTGTTTCCTTTTCAACTGTTTTTTTTTTGCATTTAAAAACTAAGATCTGACATAAATTAAATTTTCAATGCTATTTATTGCTTTTCATTCCAAGATAACTTGTGTTGTCTTTTTGTTTTAATAGGGTTACTGTTTTGTGAATTATAATTTAAAAATGTATTTGGCATAGAGAATTATTTATATCACTTTTCATATATAAAATTGATATGAATTTACCAATATGAAATGAACATGGAATGTTCTTTGCATAATCTTCCCAGTAATTGTGATGAATTGTTAGTTGTTCATTCATACCTTTTGTCTGGAGAGAAATATTAATAGAAGTAGAAACACTGAATTCATCAGGCCAGCTTCTTCTCAACAAAATCAAAGCCATTCAATCAGTGTGAACAATATATGTATCCTGTGGTTTTTTTTCAACAAAGAATTTAGCTTTATGATTTATCCCCATTATAGACACTGTATTAAAGTTATTTATAGTTCTTGAGAAATTCACCATCAAGGGCATCCCAAATTTTCCAGAAAAACTTGCCTTGAGGACAGATCCATAGAAAATAATTGTCCACTGGAGACTTTCTTAAAAACTCCTTTTAGTTAGATGACTTCAAATCAAGTATTCTTTATTTTGCAAAAGATGGAAGCTTAGACATAATCTTTTTTAAATTTCTTTTTCCATTGGTATTTTTAAAAAGTCTTTGAAATGCAGAAAGCAGAAAGTGTTTGTTCTTATCCTCGAGTTAAAAAAAATTAACCAATATTCCTTATTCAATTTTAATTCTCTGTCTTCAAAAGAAATACAATTATTTTTCTCTTAATTAAAGGGGTTATAATGTACTATTTAGAAGATTTATCAGTTCTTATTAATAATAAAGTTGATAAAAGAAAAAATAAAAGGATTTTAGGATACACATAAACCTTTACATCTAAAATATAGTACCTCTTATTGCTGTTAGTGAATGATGCATTTGCTCAGCTTTAAATTATTTTTAGATTTTTAGAAAACAACAAAAAAGAAATGTGCTTACTTTTGAGATTACTGAAAATAATACTGCACATAGTAGGTGAAAAATTATGAGTCTTCCTAGGTACTATACAAAATTCAACCCTCTGTTTTCCCCATATGAAGACTTTCTTAGACTGTTTATTTTTTCTAATTTTCAGGGATTTAATTATATAGTCTTATAGCCCTCTATAGTGAGTAGGATACTTTTTTGTAATTGGATTCCTCAATTTAAAAAAAAAAAAATATCTAGCCAAATGATTTTGATTAATTGAGTCTGTCTAAAAATAAAAATCTGCCATGGTTACCATGGGTTTATCATTCCTCCTATGGGCCACATTCAGCCTCATTCTGTGCACAGAATTCTCATTATTGTCCCCCAATCTGCACTGTTTTTTTGCATTGGACTTTAAAAATATACACAGTTGCTTTCAGTTAAGAAATTAAACAAGATATATAGTAGCGATGATTACATGGCATGTGTACATTCATTGTGATTGCTACCGGTTTATTTGTGTCTTTGTAATACAAAGGTGGCCTTGAGGATTGGATACCATATGTGCAAAAACTAAACTAACAAGCCCTATGTGCTTATTGATTCATTATATAAATAAATTCCCTGTCCTATAGGTACTTTGAATTTGCATTGAAGATATCTTAGGAATATCTTCTCTTATTCACTTCTAAGCTCTAACCTGCATATTACCAAATTTTGCCTTGAATAACCAAACCAAACTAAATCAAAAGAAAACTAGGCCTTCACTGTAGGTACAGAATAATATGGGTAAGCAAGCCAGTTCTTGTATTTCTAGGTGCTTTTTGATATCAGGATCAGCAGATGACCTTATTGGTCCTATTATAGATTGGTTTTAGTAGAAACAAGAATGTTTGTAAGCATATTTTTATTCCCAGACTATTTCCTTATCCTCTAAGATAACCATCTGGAATATCTTACCTGATTCACAAAGATTAGCTGAAGAAATGAATTGAGATTACATTTGTGTTAAACTCCCTTATGATCCCTTCTCTTATTACTCTATGTAGTTTTTGAAATGTATGTTGTTTTTTTGAAATATAGTTGTGGTCAAAAAGATCAGCCAGAAAAACTATGAAAACCTTGGACAAACCACTTAGGTAATTCTCCAATTAAGAAGAATATGATCCCCAAATCCCATTTTAACTGAGAAATTGCCAGGGTAAGTACAGTCTTCCCCTGTCCCATCAAAAACCCAGGGTAAATGGGAAAATATTAATGAGGTGTAAGCAAGGGGGATGGTAGTGTAATAACAACAAAATTAGATGAAACAGATAAATATAGAGATATACAGTCAATATTATGCTGTACTTTATCTAAACCAGCAATGTAATGATTCAGTAGTAATAGTAAGGCAACTACCCCATTGAGGGGGAAATCTACTGTGGTCAGTTTACAGATGAGGCAGGTGTAGATATCTTCTCAATTTTGGTTCTATTAATCTTTGCAGTCTGTATTACGACAAAATGGAACTTTTCCTATTGTATTTCTACTAAAAAGTAACAACAACTGTTTTTGTACTAGTCTTAACATGATCGTATTGTAATCAGCAGGGTTTTAAAAATTATCTCAAAGGTTAATCTTGGTGATCATCACATTACACTCACTCTTATTCTTATCAGTTATATTTAGTGGCAGATTGCAAGCTTTCCTTATTATCTTGTTAAATCAAGAGGTGAAAGCCTTTCAAGGCTTCTCTTTTAAAACATCTTTTATTAATGCTAATATGCCAGATGGGAGAAATTAAAATGGTTCTGTTCTTCATGCCGCTGCTACCCACAATTTTACCACATCATTTGCTGGTTAAGGAAGCATATGAAAATGATAGGTAGAGCACACAGTTGTAAAAGTTCAGAAATGATGGAATTCCTTGCCTAGGAACGCCCCCTGCCCCTTTTTAAAAATTTTCCTAGGGAAAAAAATGCCATCACTCTCCAAACATACCTAAGGAATACTGACTAAGATGGAATATTTCCCAGTTACTCATGTTTACTTTAACCTTAAATTCCAACCTATAGCTGGCAAGATAATTATATAAGAATAATCCCTCTTGATCCACAGGGTTAATTGTCCAGAGCACCTAAGTTCATTTAAATGTTGCTCCTTTCTCATTTCTCATCCTTTGGGAAATCAGTGGCTCTTGAGAAAGCCTGTTTACTCTTTCTTTTTACAGGTTTTGGCAAATATATACAAGATATTTTGGCAGGTTATGGAATCACTTTCCTACCTATCTGTCTAGGGGAGTGTTTTCAATCCTTTAACCTTCCCATAGACACATCCAGACAAACTCTATTCTAAACAGTTAACAAACTGAATTGTTTCTCCACCCAATCTCTGAGTCTTGAGAAGCAATACTTGGATGCGTATGAAGGGTAGTTTTATCATAAGGATGAGCTTGAATTAACTTTAACTTTTGCTTAAGTTAAATCATGTGTAAACTTCAGTGTATAATATTTAATAATAATTGAATGCAATTTGAAACACATTACTTTCTACCTACCCCCTAACTGATTAGGTCTTTCTGGTGAGTTCAGGAAAGATCCAAAACTTTTCTGTTCTTTCTTGGGGAAGACCAGAATTGCCAATGCTCTGATTGCTTTTAGTGGAATCACCAGCATGAGTAGAAGGTGAGTACAGTAGTTTTCTTTGATTCTATTCTGAAATCAGAAAGTACTCCCTGTTTTCTTCTCTTCTACTCTGATTTTAGTATGCAAATCTCTATGTATCCTTTTCCCAGGATGTTTCCCAAAGTCCAGATTTGATCAGAGTCTAAGGAGCAAATGCTATAAATTAACATTCACATATGGTTGGTAAGCCTGAAAATTGTGTTGGACTTTACTTGCCTTGGATATCTTAAACCCACAGCAGAGAAGAGTGGATGAAAGGCAATGTCAATTGTTGGAAAGGGAATAATAGGGAAGTCAAAAGACCAATGAAATTAGAGTAAAAATATCAGTTTTCAAAATTAGGATCTTAAAATTTATTAGTGTGCTATCTCTAGCAAGTCACTTAAGTTTTCTGAACTTCATTTTCTTATTTATTTATTTATTCATAATATTTGTATATATTTATGGGGTACATTTGATATTTTGTTACAGGCATAGAATAGGTAATGATCAAGTCAAGGATTTAGGGTATCCATCATCTTGAGTATTTATCATTTCTATGTGTTGGGAACATTTCAAGGCCTCTCTTCTAGTTATTTTGAAATATACAATACATCATGTTTTAACTGTAGTCATCCTACCCTGCTATTGAACAGTACAACCTGTTCTTTTTATCTAATTGTTTGTACCCATTAACCAACTCTCTTCATCCTCCCCTCTTCCCAGACTCTTTCCAGCCTCTGGTATCTATCTACTTCCATGAGATCAACTTTTTTAGCTTCTACAAATGAGTGAGAACATGCAATATTTGTCTTTCTGTACCTAGTTTATTTCACTTAACATATTGACCTCCAGTTCCATCCATGTTGTCACAAATGACAGGATTTCATTCTTTTTTATGGCTGAATAGGATTCGATTATGTGTGTGTGTCCATGTGCACACATGGACATTTTCTTCATCTGTTCGTTCATTGATGGATACTTAGATTGATTCCGTACCTTAAATATTGTGAGTAGTGCTACAGTAAATATGTAAATATGGGTATACTATTATAGTATCCCTTTGATATACTGATTTCCTGATTTCCTTTCCTTTGGAAAAATACTCATAGTGTGATTGCTGGATTGTATGGTAATTCCATTTTTATTTTTTTAAGAAATGGTCATGCTGTTTTTCATAATGGCTGTACTAATTTACCTTCCCACTAATAATGTGTGAGTTCCCTTTTCTCCACATCCTTGCCAGCACCTGTTATTTTTTTAATCTTTTTAACAATAGCCATTCTAACCAGGGTAAGATGATATCTCATTGTGGTTTTGATTTGCATTTCCCTGATGTTTAGTGATGTTGAGAATTTTTTCATGTACTTTTTAGCCATTTATATGTCATATTTTGAGAAATGTCTATCAGATTTTTTGCCTACTTTTTAATGGGATTGTATTTTTGCTGTTGAGTTGTTTAAGATACTTGTATATTCTTGATATTAATCCTTTGTTGGATGAATTGTTTGTAAATGAGCTTAATTTTCTTTTCTGGTAATTATTCATTCATACATTCTTTCATCCACTAATTTAATAACTGTCTTTTGTGGACAAATGGTATGTCTGAAACTTTATATATAGGATTGTTGATGTTGCTGTAGGAAACACATGAAATATGAAGTGTATAATATAAATAATGATCACATATTTTCTATGGCTTATTCTCTGAAGAAATACATAAAGATTTCTAATAGCTCTTGTGTATATAGTTTGGTTTTTGTATTGACCTTATTACCACTTAATTAAATTTTCATATTATTTAAAATATCAATGGTATGTTTATATAAGTATGTATCTTGAAAGATAACCAAAAATTTATTACAATCTATAGAGAAAAAAGTCTGAAATTCATTTTTATACCTAATTTTGCTGCACATTCAGTTATAATGAAAAAACGAACAAACAAAACCAAAAATTACCTCACCACCACCATCACCAACATGGATAACAATATAACGACAACTATAAAGCACTGTCTACTTCTTGCCAGCAGTTAAGAAAATCTATTTCCGTTTTTCATATGTCCAGGTCTTTCAGACTACATATGGAATCTAATGAATATGTAAATCACTTACCATTAATACAATTGAATGCTAATAACAAACTATGCACAACTACCAAAATTTAAGATTACAGCATTGGGATTTCTCTATTTAAGATATATCTGCCTTTTACAAATTGTTCTCAGCTATTCGTATTTTTATAAAAACAACATACAGCGTTGTTCAACTTCTGCCCTTGTAATTTTCAGGCTGTTTTCCCATTGCCAGTCTGCTAAACCTCTATTCCTTTTTAGCAATTTCTGAGAAAGAAATGCACATAACTGCTAGAACCATAACAAGACAGAACTGTGTAAGGCAGATACTAATGGTGGGAGGGACACCACCATGGCAGTGTAGTTGATTTCATTTTTAAGTATGAAAAAGGCCACACTCACACACCAGCCCAAATAAAAAGCATACAGTAAACATGGGCTGAACAGCAGACCCAGGAACTGGTGTTAAGGTAGGAAAGTCCCAGATGTCAGATAGGTCTATTTTTTGGTCGTTATTTTCCTAAATGTCTTTTCTAAATCCATTAGAGTTTCAAAAATTGCCTAAAAAGGAATTACATTTCAGTGTCTGTAATTCATTTTTAAAACCAGCAAAAGAATATATTTACTCCATAAAAATTGTATTAGTTGGCATTCGCTAGTGCCAACTCTGGTCTCCTAGCTATCCCAATCATTTTCCATGGCTCTTCATATTTTTATTTTAGGAGAATTCCAAAATCTGCTTAGAGAAAGTGTGCTCAAAGATTTATATCATAAACATGATTTTTTTTCCCTGTGTAGTGATAAAGAAGGAGATTTAAGATGCATAAAGGACTACTACATGTTTGAATTGGTTAAAAGTTATTAAAGCAGGTTGCTAGTTGTGCCAATATATATAGACAAGTTGACTTTTAAGAGAAAAATTTGGCTTGTAATAGCTGATTGTACTGTAAAGTCTGGCTTGATATGAGGCTGCAGGGACATCAGTGAAAAACCTTCCTTATTTATCAGGAAATAGTGAGGAAAATTGGATTAAAAACTAACTAGGGGGAAAATTTCCCTGATAGCTTATCTTCCCATGAAAGCCTTGACCAAAAAGGCCTTGATTTTACCCATTGAAAAGGTTCTTTCAACCATTGTATTGAGGGCCTGCTAGACACTATCTGAAGTGATGTTGCTTTTATTCTGTTCATATTTTGCCCAAGTGCATTCATCTTCTATACACTTTGGCAACCAGGAATTTGTCAATGTCAAAGAAAATACTCAGTATGTGGAGTCTGTGCAATATGACTTTGTTTACACCTAGGTGCAGATAACCTAACACCGGACTGGAAAACTTGTCAAAAACACCCTGCTTGAAACTGGAAAGTTTAAAACATTTTCTATAAGAAAGAATGAATTTTAAAGATTATAGAAATATAACAAGCATTTATGTAGCACTCTATACGCAGCCCCTAGGACAGTATTTTCAATGAAAACTGTTGAGATATATTATACGAGTGTACGCATGATTATCCCTGTGTGCTGACAAAGAAACGGGAGTTCAGGGAGAGGAAATGGGTTTCCCAAGATTTCATAGGCAGTGAATGATGGACCCAGGACTGAAAGCCAGGAATTCAGATTCTAAATTTTACACTCACTCAGTACCATACTGCTGCCTTTCTTTCCCAATGCAGTAAGGCAAAAACAAACAAACAAACAAAAAATCTGAGTGCCTATGCATTTGTTCTCAAGATCAATTTATTTTATCAAGAAACAAGAATTATGGTGTAGATGTGAGAAGACTAGCTGTATTTTCAGGATCCAAAAATTGAATGGCCTAGACAAGCTTTAATATACATGGATATATTTTGAGACCTCTTTGGAAATGATATTTTGATTTTGAGGGCATGGGCCACCCTACTTTCATTTAAAAAATTCTTAAGTGGCTTGTGATAAATTTTGAGCCATGAACAAATTAATTTGTCACACAAATGATCAATGTGGTTCACATTACTCTAAATTAAAAGCGAATATCACTTAAAAGTATGCTAATATCATAAATAAGTAAATTATTTTTTATGCTTATCAATTGTTGATTGTTTTCACTTAAAAGTCCATTTTATAACTGAAGGAACTGATATTAATGAAATCATTGATTTGTGGAATAGGAAGACTTTTGTACATCTGGGTTTAAAATTACGTTCGTTCATGCTTGTGTTGTCCGAGGAACCATTTTATCTGTGCAGTACATGTTCTTCCAAAACAAGTAGTGCAACTAAAGGTCAGGATAGTCTTGTTAAGGAAGGACAAGGCAGGCTGTTTTATGTATAGACTCAGTTTAGTTTTTCTGAGTGATCTTGTTCCAATGCAAAATAAAAGATTGAGGTGCATGCTAAACAGAATTAAAATTTCTTTTTTTATGCCATTTTCTGCTTATGATTCAAATGTTAAAAATATGGATAATTTCAAATGTGACACTTTATATATTTATATTTTCAAATGCCTTCCCAAAAGAATGGCTTTTACAGTAGGGATCCACCCTATCAAACAAATGGAGTTTAGTTTAGACTTCCGACTATGACAATACATGAGATTTAACTTGCTGCAAGTTAAAAAGACAAGTCTTAATTAAGATAAAAATAGTAAATTGCCTAAATATTGAACACATGTATGAGAATACATTATATCAATGACTAATACATGCTTTTGAAATCTGGATAAGTGTTTAAAATGTTTCTTCAATTAAAGCCTGCAAAAGATATAACCTATAAATACAACTGTTGGAACTGGCTTTATTTTTTATAACTATGAATATGATGTATTTGGTGTGCTTCTAATAGTTTATTATGCCAAATGCACTCACTAAATGAACCATATCCAGATTTCCAAATGGTGGGCAGCAGAATAGATGCTGCTCACCTCACTGCTTGGTGGGGAGGAGTGGTGCGGAGGAGGGAGGAGGTTGGCTTGCTTTCCTTACCCTCCCTCCCTCTTTTGTTCCTTTCCGCCCTTTCCTCCTGTCTTCTCTTCTTCCTTTGCGTCTGTCTTCTGTTTTTTAAAAAAACATTTATTGAGCCCTTTTTATGATGTAGGTACCTTGCCAGGCCCTGAGGATAAAATGATAAGTAAGAGGTCACCAGCACTGCCTTCTTGGAGCTTACAGACAACGGAGAAATCAAACTGGAAAATTGGCAACTACGGTTCATTGTAACAGATTCACTAATGGGGAAATAAGGAGTGTTATGAAGTCCCCTAACCAATACTTTGAGGAAAAGGTAAAGCTTATTGAAGGAAATAACATCTAAACAGAGATATAATTTATCATTTGTTTTTCTTTAAGAGTTTCCTATTTTCGGCAAAATTAAGATGCCACTCAAATCTTCCACACCTTCAGCTTTATTTTTTAATTGAATCCCTACACATGCCTTGGACTCCAGCCCATCTTCACAGTCAGTCTCTTCCCTATTCTTAGCTCTCCTCTTCCAGTTGCATTCATTGTACCCTATTTCATATTATAATTCATTTTTTCAATTCATTTCTTCAACTGGAAGGCAAGAATTGATTGTTATTTTTCTTCTAAGTTCTCTACTTACAAACTCTCTTCCACCAAACAACCAAGATTGCATTGCTGTGTCTAGCACAGAAGTCTATGATGGCACTAAAATGATTTATGGATTTTTTTTCATTTATTCATTTAAAGAATTGATTATCTATCATGTACAAGAAAAAGAGAACAAAGGTGAACATTCATAATGAATACACGCATCTAATGGAAATCAGACATATTACCAAAAAGGTTTAATTTTATTTTATTATTTTATTTTTTTATTTCAGCATATTATGGGGGTACAGATGTTTAGGTTATATATGTTGCCCTTGCTGCCCCTCCCACCCCAGTCCAAGATTCAAGCATGTCCATCTCTCGGATGGTGCACATTGCACTCTTTGTGTATGCATGTACCCATCCCCTCCTCCCCCTTCCCCCTCCCCCCTGCCCGACATCCAATAGATGTTATTCTTATATGTATACTTATGTGTTGATCAGTTAATATCAATTTGATGGTGAGTACATGTGGTGCTTGTTTTTCCATTCTTGGGATACTTAGTAGAATGCGTTCCAGCTCTATCCAGGAGTATACAAGAAGTGCTTATCACCATTCTTAAAGCTGAATAGTACTCCATGGTATACATACACCACATTTCATTAATCCACTCATGTATTGATGGACACTTGGGTTGTTTCCACATCTTTGCAATTGTGAATTGTGCTGCTATAAACATTCGAGTGAAGGTGTCTTTCTTATAGAGTATCATTTGTTCTTTTGGGTAGATGCCCAGTAATGGGATTGCTGGATTGAATGGTCCTTCTACTTGTATCTCTTTAAGGTATCTCCATATTGCTTTCCACAGAGGTTGCACTAGTTTACAGTCCCACCAGTAGTGTATGAGTGTTCATATCTCTGCATCCATGCCAACATTTATTGTTTTGGGACTTTTTGATAAAGACCAGTCTCACTGGAGATAAGTGATATCTCACTGTGGTTTTAATTTGCATTTCCCTGATGATTAGAGATGTTGAGCATTTTTTTCATATGTTTTTGGGCCATTATTCTGTCTTCTTTTGAAAAGTTTCTGTTCATGTCCTTTGCCCACTTTTTGATAGGGTTGTTTGCTTTTTTCTGGTTGATTTTCCTGAGTTCTAAGTAAATTCTAGTTATCAGCCCTTTATCGGATTTGTAGCATGCAAAAATTTTCTCCCATTCTGTAGGTTGTCTGTTCGCTCTTGTGACAGTTTCTTTGGCTGTGCAGAAGCTTTTTAATTTGATCAGATCCCATTTATTTATTTTTGTTGTTGCTGTGATTGCCTTTGAGGTCTTCTTCATAAATTCTTTGCCTAGGCCAAGTCTAGAAGAGTATTTCCAATATCTTCCTCTAGAATTCTAATAGTTTAACTCCTTAGGTTTAAATCTGTTACCCAGCGTGAGTTGATTTTTGTGAGAGGTGAAAGGTGTGGATCCTGGTTCAGTCTACTACATGTGGCTATCCAGTTTTCCCAGCACCATTTATTGAATAAGGATTCTTTTCCCCAATGTATGTTTTTGTCTGCTTTGTCAAAGATTAGGTGGCTATATGAGGATGGTTTTATATCTGGGTTCTCAGTTCTGTTCCACTGGTCAATGGCTCTATTTTTGTGCCAGTACCAAGCTGTTTTGATTACTACGGCCTTATACTAAAGTTTGAAGTCTGGTAAGTTGATACCTCCCATTTTGTTTTTATTGCCTAGAATTGTTTTTGCTATGTGGGGTCTTTTCTGGTTCCATACGAAGTGTAGAATTAATTTTTCTACATCTGTGAAGAATGATGTTGGTATTTTAATAGGGATTGCATTGAATCTGTAGATCACTTTGGGTAGTATAGACATCTTAACAATGTTGATTCTGCTGACCCACGGGTATGGTATGGTTTTCCACCTGTTTACGTCCTCTGCTATTTCCTTCCTCAATGTTTCATAGTTCTCTCTGTAGAGGTCTTTTACCTCCTTAGTTAAATATTTTCCTAGATACTTTATTTTCTTTGTTGCTATTGTGAAGGGAATTGAGTCTTTGATTTGGTTCTCAGTATGACTGCTATTGGCATATATGAAAGCCTCTGATTTGTGGAAAGGTTTAATTTTAAAAATTAGCTTATAGCATTCATTCATCTGTTCAACAATTGTTTATTGAATACCTACTCTGTGCCAATCCCATTGTCATAGGGCTTATATTATAATTGAAAGATATTGACAAGCAAGTGAATAAATTAGTATGTTGATAGTGATAAAAACGCTAATAAAAAAAGTAATGCAACATGGTAGAAGATGTGTGAAAAGATTGTAACAGATTCAGACATCAGGAAAGGTCTCTGTAAATAGGTGCCATTTGAAGCATGATTTGAATGGAGATAAGGAGCCAGCTATGGGAAGATCAGAGAGAAAGGAATTCCAAGCACAGAAAAGAGCAAGTGCAAAGAATGCATTTGACATTTTTTTTATTTCTGCATATTATGGGGGTACAAATGTTTAGGTTACATTGCCCTTGCCCCCTGACCCCCAGTCAGAGCTTCAAGCGTGCCCATCCCCAGACGGTGCACATCACATTCATTATGTATGTATATACCCATCCCCTCCTCGCCTCTCCCATCTGCCCAACGCCCAATAAATGTTATTCCTATATGTGTACTTAGGTGTTGATCAGTGAAACCAATTTGCTGGTCAGTACATGTGGTGCTTATTTTTCCATTCTTGGGATACTTCACTTGCATTTGACATTTTTGAGGAAAGTAAAGTTGTATAATGAGGCTGACGACCAGTGTCTAGGGAAGGAATGATTTGAAATGAACTTGAAGAAGAAGGAGTGGATCTGATCAATATACCATCTTGTAGGTCATGGTAAGGAGTCTGTTTTTTATTTGAAATAGAACAAGAAATCACTGAAGAACCTTAAATAAGTGAAAAACATGATCTGATTGACACACTAAAAAGAAAACTCCAAATTCTATTTGGAGAATGAATTTTACAGAGAGGAAGATGGAGGCAGGGAGCCCTGGTTGGAGGCTGTTATGGTGGTCCATGAAAAAGATGATGGCACCTTGAACAGGAGAGGTGGGAGAGAAGACAGAGAGAAATGGGAAAATTGGAAATATTCTGTAGGGATGGATTCAGCAGGACGTCTTGATAGATTGGGTGCCAGAAAGAGGAGAAGAGGTGAATTCATCAATGACTCTTGTTGTCACGAGTATTCAAAATAGTAATGAGTTATGGACATCACAGCATGGAGAAAAAACTGGATTTCCTACTAGAGTGTAGTTGTTCACAGTATGAATCCTTACAGATCCTAGAGTGAGCAGGTGGAAGTGGTGGCAGTGATGGAAGTCTTTTTATTGCTTTAATAAGCCTAAGAGAAAGTTTTGTATATAAACTTGATTAGTCTACAGAGATAATTAGGGTCTTTGCTTTTGCTTTTGCTTGGCATTATACCAGTTCAATGCTGCCAGACTTACTTCATATTTATTAAAAATTTATTAAGTGTAGTTTGTGTCATAAACTGTATCTTTTACAACATAAGACCCTTTGTGGAGAATATTTAAAGGTGAAAATCTATGATGCTAAAAAGTTTGGAACACACATACTTATATTTTGGGTACTTTAGTGAGTTAGCTGGGCTACCTGTTCTCTTTCCTAGTCATCTGATTTGCTCACCAGTTGCTCTTCTCCACTCTGTTGACCTTTTTCTAATGTAATAAGGAATGCCAGTGACTACACATTAATTGTATATGGGTTTGGGGAGCTTCAGAACAAATAGCTTTTATAAAATAATAATATTTTATCATCCACATTCTAATTTCCCATATTTTCAACATTAAATCTAAAAGTTTTTTTAATTGACACTTTAATGATTTCATGAAGTATAATTGAAATATATGTTTTCTCCCATTGAAATTAGTTTATCAGCTTTAAAGTCTTTACATATATATGTATATAAAATTACATATATATGTATAAACATATACATATGTGTATGTAAAAATTATAAATTTTTATATACATAAATATAAAATATAAAATTTATAGTGGGAATATAAAATTTCTAGTGGGATAAGAATTAAAATTAACAGGAGACTGAATAGAACACATCGAAAACAGTGGTCTGAGGTGATAATGAGGATTCTAACACTGAATTCTAGTGCATTGGCAACTCTGCCAAGAATTGACTGTTTGATACTCTGCAAGTCACTTGAATTCTCTTTCTTCAATTTCTCACTAGCAAAATGGTACAGCAAAGGGCTCTTGATGAAATATGACAAATATTAGATCACACAAAAAAGATAAAAAGGAAAAGGAATAACAAACTGCTAATTTAGGACTTTGTATTAAAGATGAAGAAGTAGGATTGGGGACAAAGCCTATTTTCTTATGTATTTCTCAATCACTCTACTGATGTTTAATCATTTGTTTTACATTTATTGACTACTGACTATACACCATGCACTCATGCTATGAAAATTATTATTTTACTCAGTTCACTTTTTTATCTAAAGAATGTTCAGTTTTGCTGAGGGAATTCTATTTATTACCAAAATGGAAGAATTTTATCCACATCCATTGACTTTTTATTTGGTCTTTTTGGTCTTTTTCTAGTATGATATTCTTTTATATAGTATTTGAATGAATACAGAAACTGATAGATCCTGGTCAATGGCTTTTGGAATTTCTACCCAGCTAAAGAAGATCACTTTTATAATTCTAAAAAGAAGGAAGAAGCAAACAAATCATTATTAATGTATATATGATACTAGAATACAGACAGCTGTGTTGTCTTTGAAGTAGATTTCTTTTTGTACATGAAAGAAAAAAAAGAAGACTATTTTTCTAATGTTTGTCACAGTTCTGGTTGGAAATACGGTGTTTTTTCCTTTCTTTTCTTTTCTTTTCTTTTCTTTTCTTTTCTTTTCTTTTCTTTTCTTTTCTTTTGTTTTCTTTCTTTCTTTCTTTTTTTTTTTTTTTTTTTTTTTTTTTTTTTTTTTTTTTT